>CCAG010003299.1:0-101310 GCA_001077435.1 Glossina morsitans morsitans
ATAATAATAATAATAATAATAATAATAATAATAATAATAAATATAAATAATAAATAAAAAAATAATAAATTTATTTCATTTTAGAAAATTATATTCATAATCAAAAGCTTTTCAAGTTTAAAATTTGCTTCTAAAGTTTTTCAAACGTTCCACAAATAATAATTAATTAATTCTTAAGTTGGCTGTGTTGTTAATTTATTTTCTTAAAGACTTTTAAATCAAATAACAAGCCACTGAACAATTTTCTTCTAATCTATTCTCCTCATTAATATTTTAGCAAAATGAAAATAGCTATGAAAATCGTTCAGGTTTTTTTTTTTTTTTTATCACTTTTGGCCGTGCTGTGCAGCAAATTGCCAAAGATTATTATCTGGTAATGTTCCATTAGTTTTTAAAATCTTGCGGTCGCGTTTCTTCCTAACTCGTATCTACTTTTTAATTAAATCTGTAGGAGAAAGAGATTTAAACATATTTGAGATAATTTTTTGCTTTTTAGCACATTATTCAATAAGTTGGTAGCTTGAAACACTGATGCCGCCAACATTGATCAACCCATATGTTATTATGCATAGTACCTACCTTCACGTGAACTATGTGAAAATTTTATTCCAGAAGTTAATCTACAAGTTAAAGTTGTTTAGATGGCGCTACTTTCGTGCTCTTCACAACAGAGAAAAAATCGTCGATTCTCGTGTGTTGATGAAGCGTTGCCTTTTAAAGGGAAATAATATCGTTTAAGCAAAGCTACTCGATAGAGACAAATGGTAGAATAGTGGTTTGCTACCTTTAAACGCGGCCGTGCAAACAACGATGATGTTTAATCGCTCTGGTCGCCGAAATTGGGCAGATGTTTGCGAAGGTGTAAAAAAACTAAACAAAATCGTTTCGGAATGAATGATATCAGAACGAAGTATATTTACTATTTACCATAGTAAATAAATACATATCCATAAAGAGAGCGCTGTCCAGGTTTCGTGTAAGTACAGTGTTTGATTACATTTGA
Organism: Glossina morsitans morsitans; assembly: GCA_001077435.1. NCBI lineage: Eukaryota > Metazoa > Arthropoda > Insecta > Diptera > Glossinidae > Glossina > Glossina morsitans. The sequence continues at coordinate 1,004 of CCAG010003299.1, forward strand.
TCAAAAAGCAAAAACGATATGATAATTCGGAGCGTTCTTTGGAGTTGTTTAGGCAAAACAAAAAAGATTTTTTCACTCGTGATAGGTGAAAAAGCATAAAACATGGATTTATCGGCACTTAGTCCACTTGGAGCGGATAGCAACCGGTGAACGCCGTTTAAAGTGACAATAAATGGAAACGACGCCTATGCTGATTACTGGCGTCCTTACTTTGGGATGCCTATGGTATAATATTTGTCGAATTTTTTCTGCAAAGGCAAAAGTAAGTCAATAGTAAATATTAGAGTGCGTTGTTACGATGCATTCCGTCACAAGCGCATTACAACAATGGGAAAATTGCAGGAATTGTGCTTCGAAATGTTTCTACATTGCCCGTATGGTTCAGACGTTGCTGCAGGAACGTGCTCGCAACTTTCAAACCAACACTTGTCGAAGAGAAATATGACACCAATGAAAAGGTGAGCGCCGAAACCGAAACTTATCTTAAAGAATTGGACAAAGCATTCTATAAGAAGCGCATAGGCATGTTAGCATGTTAGAAGCGTAGGAATGAATGTGTTACTCTTAACTCTACCATTGTTTAATTGGTAATTCTACGAACTTATCCAAGAATCAAAGTTATATCAAAGGTTTCAGAAAAGAAGGCTAAAGAACGTTTCGGACAGAAATACATATTGATGGACTTACAATCTACTATGTTGTCAAAAACTGTTAATGAAAGCTTTCTAATGACTTTAATGATAAAAACACAAGTCAACACACCACATTAAATACCCTACACCGTTACGTTTAATATAGCTGTTCATATATAACGACCTTTCAAAATAAGGCTCTCAAAAATGATTCCATCCAAATGATTCTTAATGGTGTTCGTCGTTGGGTCAAAGCATGCCAGACGGTATCAAATTTCATCAAAATATCAAAAAAATTGTGACGTGTAAGTTAAACAAAAGACACAACAAGACAGATGGACAGATGGACAGATAAGTTTAAGTGATTCTGAATCGATCAGTGTATAATAAAAGTCGTGTCTATATCAAGTTCTGTTCGTATTGCATACATCTGCGCACACTTAATAGGGTACATTAGCATGTAGCAGTAGGGTGTAAAAAATATTTCAAACAAAAAAAAGGTTATATTAAATTTTTTCAAAACCTTCCTCGAATATTTTCTAAAGTCTTGTCTGCTTACAAACACTTTCCATATCAAGCAAAACACTTTCGATATGAAGAGGTTATAAATATCTAGCTTCATGATAAATATAGCTTTGTTTTCATTTCTGATGCCTGATACTGATATTTATCAAACAAAACGAAAATTTTACATCGCTTCCTCTGTGTATGTTGCTTTTGTTATGCCAAATTTATGCTTAACCTTGAAATATTAACAAGGAAATATGTAACCGTGATATCAGGGCTCTACGCAGCTCGATGCAGCTCTCGGCGACGAATTCTAAGCATTATTTCAAATCTGACAAAACGGAAAAATTGTATTGATAGTCGTAGAATAGAACTTTATAAGCGTAATCGTCATATACGTATAAGCATACGAAAAGACAATGAGGAAGGTGAGTAGCAGGAGAGACAGACAAGAAGACAGGCAAACAGTCGATTTGCGATAAGTTTTAGAAATCTAATCTAACCTCGCGGCAATGCAAACGAAAAAAGGTATCGATTCCATTTTTACAAAGACTTTACATTCAGAGTACATGCATACGAATCCATCTTGCAAAATCTTCTTCAGATTTGTGAAAACTGTTTTGTAAACTGTAAAAACCAATAGCAAAAAAAAAAAAGAAGAGAAAAAAAAACAAGACGAAAGAAAAGATACAAGAAGTCGCATTCTGTTCGTTTGTTTAAACTAGTTTTTATAAACGTTCTTCTCTTTTGTGAAGGCATTTAATTTAGTTAAAAAAAGAAGAAGAAAAGATACTATTAAGAGATCTGCTTTTGTATTCATTTTGCATTTTTTAACGCAAGTGTGGTTTACAGAAAAAACAAATTTTTTTTTTAGATTTTCTTCAAAAGAATATAAAGAAGGACTTGCTAAACGTATGTACTTAATGTCCCCGCGTCTTTTATTTATCGTTACGTTTATTAAATTTTTAATGCAGCAACCGAAAGTTCATAGTGTAGCCGCAATCTTTTTTGCCTTTTTAAGAGTTTCAACTTCTTTTCATATTTCGAGTAAACTCATAAGTAATTCAATTTAGTCATGGCACGCTAATGGATGGGGCATTATGTACTCAATGTCGCAAACCTATTTGCTCACATTCGCACACACGCACAAATTCGGTCATATAATTTTTAAGTTAATAATGATAGTTACCAATGTGCACTCCGTTTTCGGTAACGACAAGAGTAAGCGCTGATGATGGACTCACGATGATACATAGCTTTGATGCATAACGCTGATGATAACGAGGGGTAAGTAAGTGTTGATTATTTTATTACTATATAAAATCTATATAATGATGTTTTATTAAAACTGGGTAATCGTTACATTTTCTGCGTTTCATTATCATTTTCTTTTTTCGACTTTGGCGTTGAAAGTTTATTACGGTTAGCTGTGAGAAAAAGGTCAAAAGCAACTTGTGAATTACGTTGATTATTATTCACTCAATTAATGTTTAATCCCTTATACATATACGTCCGCAATGTCAGCTAGCTATTCATAAAAAAAAAAAACAAAAAAAAAAAAAAGATTTCTCTTATAGCGGGAAAAACAGATTATGTGGTAAATAAAGTGCTAAAAATTGTTTTATTTGCTTGCTCTCATTATGAATAATAACCGCTTCACTATAAATAATAAATTTTTCTAATTTTTATTTATTCAAAATTAAATACTTTTTCTGTTTTTTTTCCTCTTTCTTCTTTTTTGTGTAAGAGTCTTTTTAAATAATTAATTCAATACGAGGAAAAATATATCATTTCAAGTTGTGTAAAGAAAAGAAAAAGTCTTTCGAGGTCACTTTCATTCGTTGGACTAGAATTCCATATAAACACACATACACATTTGTACTGTGTTCATATATTGAATTATTATTATGGGCGAGACAGCGAAGAAACTAGAAAAAAAAAAAAAATAAATAAATAAAAAAAACTCCACGAATCGTGCGAAAAGAATAAGATAACTTAAATACATAAGTAGCGACGCATTATCATGCGATCACGTACTAAACAGGAAGAGAATACAACGCTCGTGTCCCGTTTGTACATAAAAGTTCAGCAAATAATTGCTGACTCGTACACCTTTTCACCTGACGATTGTCATTTCTGCCACTTTTGAGCCGTAAAGCAATTAACAATTACTTTGCATAATGTTGCCTTAAAGTTTTGAAATCAAAGCTAAGCAAAAAAGTTGCAGAGTACGTGAAAAAACTTATTAACAACAATATCGATAATCAGACGAGAAGATTTGCAAACACGTATGCTCATGCCTATGTTCCAGGAAAGAAAATCTTACTCGCCCAATACACAATGATAGTAATAAGTTAGTTGCGCTGTGTCTTTTGATCGGACTTTCTTTTTTTTTTTTGCTTCTTAAAATGCTTTATACAGATGACCTAAGTGCAAATCATGAATTTGTTATGCATTAAGTAATACTTGTTCGTTGACTCAAAGAAAAAGTTCGTAACGTTGTCCCTATTAAATGACTCTTTAGCGTCGCTCGAATGAAAATTTGTAAGTCACGCAAAATTGACAATCCATAGATGCCTCGGCGAAAATTTTGATGCCACCACCATATAAGCTAACCTTGGCCTTGGTTCGACTACTTTTTGTTTTATTCTCGGCAGAGCTCCCTTTATAGAGTGACTCACTTCAGCTGACTTCAAAAGAGATCTGTGAAAATAGCTTGATTTTATTTTTCACCCACAAATCTCGCAACTTCAATTGCTATGTTCTGGTATTGTCTCGTCAAACCCGAGAGGAAAACGTTTGTGAATTTATAAATTTTTAATAGGAAACGCTTTTATACGTTACCAACAAAACCATTAGAGGAAAGTTCGTTTTTGCCCTGCGAGTAGCTATGGCGAATGTGTCCGTCTGTCCGTCCCCAAAATACTTGCAATTCCCATTTTCCCATTTTCATACCCTGCAGGTGATTTTTTTAACTCCGCATATGTTTGTGTAGAGGCATGTACATGTACAGCAGATATTTCGCGAACGTATATACATATATACTCGATCAGTATGAAGAGTGGAGTTCTGATTTAATCTGGTTAACAAAATTAATTCACGAACCAACCAACCATCCAGCAATTATCAAAAAATAGGCTTTTTCCTTAATTATGCATTCAATTAAAGCGAATTCGTTAATTAATTATTGTTTCATCTCTAGGTTTTTGTTTTTTTTTTAATGTTTTTGTGCTCTCGTGCAATTGACAAGCTACGCATTTTTACCTTTTTTTTTGTTTTACATTTATCTTCATAGTTTTTGTTTTATTTAGCCTTTATTCATAATTTAATCAAGTTCAAGTTGAAGCATATACAGGAGTTTCGATTGCTATACTTTGTATCGCTTGTGGAAAGGATCTATTAAGTTTGTGCGAATGTATGCAAAACGGATGAGGGCCTGAAATAGACCCAACTTTCGCTATATCAATCGATTCAAAAGAATTTTTTCGAATTCGAATTCAAGCGTAACTATGCGTTTGTCTGTCCATAGGTCCATGTATTGTTCTCTTTAATCTACAGGCCGCATTAGTCTAAAGTAATTGATTCGAACCATACTTTGAACATCCCTTCTCCATTTTCTACAACAAATATTCAGGCAATACAAGCGCCATAAAAAAAGTCGGATGGCAACAGGATATAATTTTCAATAAGCGAAACGGTGTAGAGTGCCTAACTGCGACATTTTAACTTTTTTCATGTTTAGAAACTTCCACATTGTACCACAGCGAACCGGAGGAATTGCAGATAATATTTTGTAGTTTTCACTTTAATTTTAAAGATTTTCTATGAAATATGTATGCACGTATGCATAGTATAAAATAATAATAATAATACGATATGAAATTTATATATTATTATATATATGCGATAAATAATCAAGTAAATGGATTTCAACTTGTCTGTATTATGCACTGTTCAGTCACAGCTGAACACAATTTCCTTTTTCCTGAAATTGAATTTGGCCCATCACCTGTATGCACTGACTTATTATATTAAGTAACGGCCGTCACCCAAACGCTTGAGTATACAAATACAGACAAATCATCCCATTGATCAATTATATCAGTAAATAATGAATTGCCCGAAGTCTACGTCATTAGGCGGTAAATGAAGAAATGTATATGAAGGCATAGCTTAGTTGACCGAGAGCTTCATTTTTCTGAACTCAGTTCAATCTATTATAACGTTGCACTATAGTGGCGGATGTGAAAGTTATTAGAAAATGTAAATTCGAAAAAATGTATCTGTAAAGAATAACGCTTTAGTAGATAGATAGCCAAGCTTAAGTCGCTCCAGAAATTAATTTTGAATCAGTTGCGTCTATTTCAGGCGCTCATCCGTTTTGCATACATTCGCACAAACTTAATAGATCCTTTCCACAAGCGATACAAAGTATAGCAATCGAAACTCCTGTATATGCTTCAACTTGAACTTGATTAAATTATGAATAAAGGCTAAATAAAACAAAAACTATGAAGATAAATGTAAAACAAAAAAAAAAAGGTAAAAATGCGTAGCTTGTCAATTGCACGAGAGCACAAAAAAATTTAAAAAAAAACAAAAATCTAGAGATGAAACAATAATTAATTAACGAATTCGCTTTAATTGAATGCATAATTAAGGAAAAAGCCTATTTTTTGATAATTGCTGGATGGTTGGTTGGTTCGTGAATTAATTTTGTTAACCAGATTAAATCAGGACTCCACTCTTCATACTGATCGAGTATATATGTATATACGTTCGCGAAATATCTGCTGTATATGTACATGCCTCTACACAAACATATGCGGAGTTAAAAAAATCACCTGTAGGGTATGAAAATGGGAAAATGGGAATTGCAAGTATTTTGGGGACGGACAGACGGACACATTAGCCATAACTACTTGCAGGGTAAAAGCGAAGTTTTCTTAATCGTTTCGTTGGTAACGTATAAAAGAGTTTTCTATTATATACATATATATATATATGTGTAAATGTATGCAAATATGTATAATTTGTAATTCGTCTTGTAACTTTGTAAACTTATGAATGATCAAATTTGATAGCATTCTCGATTAGCTTCAGATTAGTACTGGCCATAGTATGGCCGTTCCGTTCGCTCGTATTTCTGTTATTGAAATTTTTTGGACGTGACGAAAAAGTTGAAATTTGAAACGCCATTCTTTGATTTGAATAAATTTGATTTTCTCACTTCAAAGTTGGAAAACAATTTGCTTTGTCAATAACAGGTGAGCAGTCAGCAGAGTTAACGTCGAAAGAAGTGCCGGAAATTTCAATGCGTTTTTCTTGCCAAATTAAGGACGATAGTTGTTAATATTAATTTAAAGTTGAGCGCAAATATTTATCAGAGTTTTCAAAACAGTGACAGTCATCCACTTATCAAAAAACACTCGATTATGCATTCAATTGCTGTTAATTTGGTGGACATCTGCAGATTCGCGCAACAGGGCGAATATGATTTTTTTTACTTTTTATTATTCGTGAGTTTATTTCAACAATTAATAAATTGTTTAACAATTTCGTCAGTTTATTCGTCATCTCTATTTGATTTGATTAAACTTATTCGAGTCTCGCCATGTAGTCAATTTTGCGTATCCATTACCACCACTAAAACTTATTTATATTTTGTGTGCAACTTTTGTTTGATCCCGCATATGTGCAGTACACACACACGATACTCTATGGAAAGTTATAATTTGGAAATTAAGATTTTCTTTGTTTCATTTGTGTAGTTTTGTGCCTCGGATTTGGCGGCCTTAAGATATCTGATAACCGATAGTTGTTAAAGAGATAGATTCGGTGATAGATAGGATGACTTTGACTAAGTAAGTGTTTAGTAATGACGACAAGAAAAAAAACAAAGAAAAAAGATTGGACTGCAATCGTAAGTAAAAGTATACATCGTTGTGAAGGCGACTGCACGAAAGGCGGGGGCCAAAATTTTAATGGGCCCATGTTCAGTTCAGTTAACGGCAATGACAGTGACAATAGTCGCACCAACACTATAAACAATTTAAATGGTTGCAATTTAAATTTAATTTATTCATACCCAGCTATGCATGGGAATGTGCCGATTCATACTTACTTATATATTCGTATATATGTATATATATATATATATATACGTTTGTTTATTTGGAAATAATTTTTTGGCTATGAAATTGTATTCGCACAAAAATGAATATTAACGGCACTCATCGAAGCTCATCTTTAGCATTGCTTTACATATATTTGGCGCTTGCACACACAGATATATATATATATGTATGCTCATCGATTGATAACATACTGCCATATGCATATGTACATGTAAAATGTGCGGTATTTGACATTAGTATATATATATATATATATATATATATATGTATGTATATGTAGATATCTCTAAAGGCATAAATGAAAGCATGTATGTGTGCGAGAGTGTATATGACAAAACGAATATAAAAAAATAAGAAAAAAACACCAAATGGTATTCTAAACACACTTTAATGTGGTGAATATTATTGTTGTTGGCTTTACATTGAACATTAAAAGAGTTTTCATTTTCAATCTTTCCATTGCGTAAGCAATAAGAGGTTTACCACTCCCTTATTTATAATAATGTATCGATTTTCTATTTAGTTTATCTATGGCATCTATTGCAAAGAGGAATCCGAGCAAATATATATTTTTGTGACGTTTCTTGCATTGAGACGTTAAGTATAAGATTTTCTGAAGCAGATAATCGAGGTCTAATAATCGGTGAAAGTTTCTGAACACTTTCATGCACTACTGTTTACATATATAGATTGCGATAGTTAGTTATAAAAAAATTTAGATGATGAGTAAAGCACACACGAGATGCCACAAGAAAGTTAATCTAAGTCATTAAAGAAGCTAACAAAATAGGCTTGGACGCATCAATATTTGGCATTCGGGGAAACGTTAAGCTTAACTTCGAAAGAATAAATCCTGAATTCTTTCGTTCATTCACGAATATTTAACTTGCATTTTACACTCTCTGTGCCAAGTGTGTGAAAGTGGCTCAAAATTTTTTGAATTATTTTGTCAGCCGTTCGCATGATTTAGATTCAATTCAATTTTTAATGGCATTTCTAGCCTTCTTCTTCTTCTAGTCCTTTATCTGTTATGTTTACTTTCAGCTAACTTTTAAATCGAATTTTTGAGCATAGATTGATGCTCAGTTCAGATGCTGAAGTTTTCAATTTAAAAGTATATATGGCGATGAACACGACATAGTCCGATCCCTTCTAGTGTACTCAAATTCAATTCATGGATTTGTATATATATATATATATATATATATATATATATTCGTACATCAGTTGTTATAACGAATTCTACCACGACGTATATCTCAGGTTCTTTTCAATATCATGCAAATAATTCAAATGCAACTGCTTTTATTTATAGTTTAACTAGTCATTTATTTATCTAAACGAACAATTTTGGGCATAAATAAACCTTTTATGGTACAAAGGTATGTGAAAAGTTTGTGCGGATGTATGCAACACCCAAAAGGACTTGCGATAGACACATACTTTATTATATCGATCGAATCACTTTCTGACGCGATTTAAGCTTGTCTGTCGCTAGGTTTCATTGTGTTCAACCTATAGGTCGCTTATTTTCGACATACCTCGATGAAATTTGATACGAAGGACGAAGGACGAATGCTATCGAAATTTCTTTCCATATAACGCCCATAATTTGAAAAACCGGCGTTCAATAGTGGGCCGCGGCCCACTAGGGTATATTTACTTATTTGATTCCGGATTGTAGAAAAATAAAAAAAAAATAAACCTTCAAGAGATAAGAACAAACTTGCGTATTGATGCCAGCTCCGCGTAAACGTCGGTCCAGTTCATAACTCATAAAGAAATTATCAACTGTGCTACGGCGTCTATGGTTCTGAAGTGCACCTTCTTTTCCCCAAATTTCCGACTGATTGGATATTCCCTGCTCAAAATATGGGATTGCTTTGTGATGGTCAGTTAAAGTGGCACATCGTGGTAGGATTCAATATAAAATTTTGTAATTTTTTTGCAATCGCAATATGCAATAATTCAAAAATTTTAATTTTTAGGTTGTAAGTTCATATCAGTCTTAAGAGGCCATCGTGAGCGGATTAGGGTAAGCCGACAAGTCATAGCAAATTATACGGCAAACAAAAAGATATATATACAATCTTCGCATATAGAATACAAGCTATTGGGACTACGAAGGCGGGACATACATCTCGTAAGTGGCTTCTACATAGCTCGCCCAGGAAGCGCCCGAAAAAGGTTCGGCGCTCCGAAGGAACCAAGATTCATAAAAATCCTAAAATTAATGGGCTAAGCGCACAGGGGTGAGTACAATGGATAGTTAGCTCGCGGTACGCACTGCCCACAAATTTTTGCAATTGCACTAACCAAGTCGGTGTTTGCGGGTTTAAATATCCAGCGCGGTAGAGTTTACTTCTGTCTCGTATAATTCGTGCTCTACCGGTAAAGGCATAATAGGTGTTTTCCGGTTGCACGTACATCTACGGCCACCATTTCCTTATCACTTTCTCTTTCCTCACCGTAATGCACCAATAGAGGAATATATGCCGAGTGATTGCTCAGGGAAAACAGGGAAAAGAAGTTCAAAAAATTTTGTTCAAAGTCCCAAGTCTTGATCGGAAGTTTACTCATACTGAATTCCTCTTTGTAGTTACCAGGTAATGCAATGAATTCAAAATTCTCGCGATAAGACTTTGCGCCTATGTTTAAGCAAATGCCGTTTTGAACTACTTAAAATTGATATTGATATCATCCTTTTGTACCGCTTTGGAGAGCTAAGCAGATGTTTAGAAAAGAAAAAGAAACAGAAAAAGATATTAACCCATAAGAATATCTGACATAGCCATGTATGCGTAGAAACAGAGATTTCTCTGGCATATCCAGTTAGTATCGAAGTGTAATCAATCCTTAAGTCATTTAAGATATCAAATATTTTTAATTTCAAATTTTTGGCGCTTGTTAGTCTTTTAAACATAAATATCATGTTTTTCTTCTCCTTTACTTCATTAACCATAAAAAAATTAATGTTTCAGTACGAAATTGATTTCATTTATTTAGTAATTTTTTTTTTTTTTTTTGGTCTATTAATGTGATTAAGTTTTACTGCAAATATTACCGAAAACGTTGCGAAAAAGCTAAAGCAATTGCGATTCCCTTCCGATGAGAGATTAATGCCAATCAATTTTGCTATACCGTACAGTGATTTTATTAAAGGGAATTGCAGAAATGTGTGTTGAGCAAATCCTGTTGTTCAATAAATTCAATTTTCTGCGCCTCATGCAGTGCACAACATTAACAAATTTGCTTATAATGCTATTGCGTTTCAAATTCGCCATAAGAACCTGTAATATCATCCATGATAGACGTGGAAATTGAATTCACCTTAAACTTGAAGTAAGGAAGATCATTTAATTGGGCTTTGAGAGAGATAGAGAGAGAAAGATAGAGAGAGATTGTTTTATATCTGACGGTTATTATAACATATGGTTTGATAGTTTTGCTAATTAAAGGTCACCAAGAAAACGATTTAAAGATATTTTATTTAATTTCAAAATGTTATTCATATCTATGAGTGAGATTTCATAAAATTATGTTTGTTTGATTAAAGCAAATAGACAATAAAGTTCCGTTTTGTATTTGCACCGAAACTAACAAACATAATATATTCACTTAATGTTGATTTGTTATAAAGCCTTACGAAACTAAGAGCAGGATGCTATTAAACTTTCATCGTCCGATGATTGAAAAATCTCCCAATTCAAAAGCACTCTTTACATTAAAAGCAAAATTTTACTCAAAGTCAAAATCAATTTCCAATCCATTATATGTACTCAGTACGACAGCTTAACAACTCTTTGTATTTGCGTATTGCCTATGTATGTTAACCTCAACAAAAGCTCTCTGGCTTTGCGTCCACAATTCTTACCAAAGTAAATGCTTTATTCTATTTTATTTTATAATTTTGATTTTCACATGCATTCACACACATCCACTATACAATCCTGTACTAATACACGCCGTATGCTATATATGTGTTAATTCTGAAATTCTGTATGAATCTTCCATTATAAATTAAATCATCATTACAGCAATTTTAGGGCTTCACTGTTATATAAATATTACGCGCATTTCAATTAATATTCCTGTTTTTATTTTTGTGCCTATGCCTGTGCCTGTGCTTGTGCTTGTGCTTGTGCTTGTGCTTGTGCTATATGCGCCTCGGTATGCTGCTCAAATAGGTCAAATCAATCAGTAATTGAAAATGTTCATAAACGTGTGTATGTGCAAGTCGTCGTTAATATGCTAAAAACCATTTGCTTACCTAAAAGGGCAAGCAAGCAGATTTTATCATTTAACTTAACATAAGATTCAACAAAAAAAACTGTAGTGATATCTTCCGAATCCTCGGAAGAAGTGATTGACATCATCAAGCAAGCCTTCATAATAACAATATTGCAGCCGGCCTTATGCGTCAAGTACAAGTCCTTAGTAATGAAAAATTTAAACCAAAATTCTTTAGCATCAACTTTGCATTATGACTCAAGGTAATGAATGAATGGCTGAAGATTCTGCAATAAAAGCACTTCTTCACAAAAAAAAACTCATTCGTCTTTAGTGGCTTAGGGTAGAAAACGCATACACATGGATCGAAACGAGTTTCATGTAAGTTAAATATTTAAAAAGAGAAAAGACTGCAGCAAAAAACTGCTACCCTCGTTCGGTGTTCGGTGCAAAAACTCTTCTTATCATTTCGTTCAAGGTGCGCGGACAATTAACGGTTAAATAGGCGAGTTCGCATTTATATCTAACTAAAAATGACATCCATTCGATTCCATTTTATTCTTTTTCCTGTTGATGAATAGTCAGGCCGGTTACAAGCTTGGCCCGAATTTTACAATTGATAAACAATTGGCCCCAAACAAACTTAGGTGGTATGTTAGACAGTGTATGTCCGATGAATAGGCCCGATGAATTTGTTATAAAATTGTGATTGGCAACGACCTCTGTTTAGGGGAAGACAATAATCGACCACCACTCATGTTCTTGGACAAATCGCCATTCTGCAGCTTGCTAAACGATTTCTATATCATGACCGAAAGCAACTATTGTGGGAACTTTACGTGGAAATAGAAAGGCATTGCCAAGAATTGCGAGAGTTACAAAATACCCTTTGGTAGTACTGCCAAAATCAGAGACGTACGTTCTATCAATTCACAAACCAGAACCAAATGAAAAGCTTTCATTGGCGCAGTCTTACCAAAGAAAATACCAAACGTATTCGTGAAACAACTGCATATTATATAGCAAAAGCAACTGTGGGGAGGGGGTTGATATTCTTGTTCAAATGCTCTAACAGCAGGAGCCCGTAGGTGGCCCCTTCTCGCGTTTTACAATATTTTAGATTTGGATCACATGAATGTCAAACGACGGGACTAAACATATCCCTGAAGGGTTTTCTCTTTTAAGTTTGTACTCAATCCAAGAAGTGTATGTATGTGTCACCAAAACCGCAAATTTCAATAAAAAAGGGCATATATATGAAAGATACATGATCATAAATCTGATAATACCAAATAGTAGGAGATAGTATCGAAAAGAATGCATTGAGCGTAATATGAGATATGAATGCCAACTCACCTATGTAACCAAAAACTGTCAGCGTGTTAATAAAACGATGGGAATCATTTTAACACCGAACAGGCACGTGGTGAATATTTGGGTGACTGTGTTTCAGAAATACATTCATGCGATCGAAAATTATAGATGGCAATTGCTTTGTTTCGTCTAACTTGTGCACATGCATATGAACAAGCCGCGTCCATCTCTCAACCTCAGATTCTTAATCGATCAAGGAACGTTTGTGGCAAATATCAGCTTCCCATATACATGTTTGCGATTGTGACAGCTCACAAAAGTTACGAGTTCCCCTAAAAGCAGGTCTTATATGAAAGGCGTGCGTATATCTAGCGTTCAAATTAATAAATACGTTTATCCTCGTGGCCGAAGGATGCGAAGTATATGCATTTTGTCAAATCAAAGCCCAGAAGGAAGTTTCAGAGACCCTAGAGACAAAGTATATATTCTTGATCAGCATCAATTTTCGATTCGAGCATAGAGAAATGAGCATGTCTGTCTGCCCATCAATTCGTCTGTCCGTCTAACCAATATTATACTCCATACTTTCTTGAAGCTTCAAATCAAAAACCCACTTAAAGTATATAAAATTATTTTTCTTTTTATTCAATTACTTTAAACAATTTTAAGGGTGAATTTTGAAACATTTTTCAAAAAAATTAGTCACTTTCACTTAAAATCCATAAAATATTCAAAGAGTTATACGCCTTTACGACCATATGTTGAACAATTTTCAGTTTTTTTTTTTCGTGATTTTGATAGAAGATTTCCCATAAAGCTTTTGAAAAATTATTCAAAATTTTTGCAAGTTTCTGAACAGAAGTAGAAACGCGTTTGAAAAAATTAAGCTTCAATAACTTGATTGATATTTCGTAGGTGAATTCAGAGAAGTGATTCATAATCTCCGTAGCGCTATAGCTTAACTAGAATTTTATGGAATATTTTTCCTTAGCCCTTGAATTATGCTTCGAGTCAATATCGCTCCTTCCCCGCAAGTCTTTGTTGAAAGCATATTTTTTAATATCGACCATTGAAGGATGCGCGTACATTCGTTATGTTGAAACGTTTGCAACACACAGAAGGAGGTTTCAGGCTTCTCCCAGGATGTGTATCATTCGGGAATGATCATGTCTGTCCGCTTGTTTGTTCGTGTGGTCGTCTGCGCATCTGTTTATGGCAAACATACTTCCCCGGGTCGCAGGAACCGTAGATATCGGCATCAAATTTGGCAAACACATTGAAAGTTATTGCACGCAGATTCCTATTGAAAACAAACCAAGTCGAGCAAAGGACACATAGGACACATCCACAGCCAAGGATCTGTTTCCAAAATGTAAAAAGAAAAAAACAAAAAATTGATTTAGTACACCTACACGACAACGTACGCGTATATTAGTTACTAATTGATTTCGTGATTCACTGATATTCCGATACGTATCTTTCACCGTTACAAATCAACTGATGAAATAAGTATATATCTGTTGTTAGGGTAGGGCGTAAAAACATAAGGTTAAAGATTTAAAAGATTTCTATATTCGAAAATGTGATATTATTAATGTGGCATTCGTTGTTCATCGTTATGTGAAAACGTATTCAAAACGATTGGAATTATAATTAATTCAGTCATGAAAAAGGAAAACCTTTTAACAAAAATACTTTTCAATGCTTAAACATACACTTGGGTGTAACTATAAATAATGTAGATTTTGCAATAGTGTTACTTAAAGTGAGAAGCATTCAAAATGTTTCTCAAACCAATGCAATGCTATGCTATGCTCGTACTTTCCATGCACATGCAATGTTTAGTTGTTCGACGAGCAAAACTTGATACCCGTTGAATATTTATTCCCGATAGTAATCAATTTATTTCATTTCAAGCAACCAACAATTACTACATGTTAACATTGGATCTCTGCCTAAGCAATAAGGTGTTAGCGTGGAACATATCAAGCCTGTGCCAAGCCGTTCCTTATTGCGTTTGAAACTCTGGAAGCAGGCTAAATGACTATTTCATCAGTCTTGGCTTCACTTCGGCTTCTGTTGGAAAGATGCTTCTTTTAAAATCCATTTGAATGCTTTTAAGTCTAAAAACAGTATATCCTGCACATCCTCAAAGTTTTCAAAATCGAATTTTGTATAGCATATTAGGTCCAATTCAAAATATTTTCAAAAGCGTTCGTCCCTCAATCAGTACACATCGGTATATCAAATATTATGAAAATGTCTCACAAATTGCGAGCTGTAGAGTGAAGATAAGAAAACAAGACGACCAGACGGATAGACCAACAGCCAGGCAGACAAGTTTGAATCGTCTCAGAATATGATTCTGAAATCGATCTATACGATCGAGTAAAAGCTGAGTCTATCTCAAGTCCTTCTGTCTGTTGCATACATCCGCCCAAACTGAGTATGCCCTTGTGACGCAAGTGGTTTGAATTTACCCTTGGAATATAAAAGGTTTTAAACTGTAATAATAAAATAGCTGAGATATCAGCATATATGTGTACATCGGTCTACTGAAAATAAAGAGCTGACATTATTAACTGAAACACCTCACATGACACGCGCGTACATATAATTAAATAAAAATAAATATATACGCTGACGCTACACGTAATGAACACAAATTGACATTTTTTACAGCTTTAATTTAGAAAAGTAAAACTTGTTATATATACATATATATATATGCGCGTACCCATATACCTGGATACTTTCTCTTTTCATATGAGTTTGCTCATGAATTTATATGCATACATACGTAACTGGAAACGTTCAGGCACACGATATCCATACATACATACATAAATTATATTACATTATTACATATAAATCAATGCATTGATACGTAACCGGTATATGACACCCGATCGTTATGCTTTTAACAAAGCCAGTTTCGAATCTCTTTCTATAACATATGAAAATATATAATATTTCTGCGGGATTCTTTAATTATTTATCAATATCGCTTTCCACTGCATCTCGAAGATAATTAGATGATAAAATTAACTTTTGTTTTTCTAATTTATTTTCCTTAATATTTGTGAAATGTTTATTTGATATACTTACACGCTCTTTGCATATGCATATGGATATGCATATGCATATGCATGTATATGGATGCACATATACATATGTGCATATTCAAGTGCATTATGCTCAATAGTATCAAAGCTTGCATTAATTAAGTGTCACAAATACTTCTTTTTCTATTGACAACTATGACTGAACGATGAATGGTATTCCGTTTCGACAGAGCTCTGTGCTCTCAGCTTATTAGCTGCATTTTCTAAAACTCATATTATATATAATATATCCAAAGTTCAAATACATTTATTTTTGCTAAACTACCGCACTCTTGCTTGGGGGCGGGGGGAGGCAACCACCATTATCAACATCGTCAGTGTCACTTCGTTATATAAACCTATCTATCTCTTCTCTCTTACCTTTTCTCGAACATCGCAATTTCAAATCAATGATTGTTCACAGAAATAATGAAATCAATTTAGGATTATAGTCAACAGTAGACAACGAATTTCGAGCGAAACCGTAACCACCAACGAACAATAGAAAAAAAAAAAATAAGAAAAAAAAATACAACAAAAAAAAATGCATGAAATGCATGGAATGCATGGAATGCATATACAAATGATTGAAATGATTCACAACAACAACAACAAATTAAAATAAATGCACATAAGAAAAGATCATTAGACTTGATGTCCTGTTACATTCGTTATACTCGCTTCAATGTATTTGAGATAGTTAGCACTAAGCTTATGTTGCACATAGTTTGCCTTCATCAGTTGTTGCGCTCACTTCTGGGTGCCGTTACCGTATGCGCTTGGATTTCTATCTTTCAGAAATTGTTTATTATTTTTATATATTGAAAAATGCTAAAAATAATTTATTTTACTCCAAGATTGCTTTCTCTTGAGCACTCTTTTTTTCCCTTTTTTTTTTTTTAATCATCTTCTTTATCACAATTTTGTGAATTTGAATCCCTCATGAAATTGATTAAATTTTTTTAATAAAAATTCAATATTGAGATAAAATTGATTTTCTTTTCTTCTCATTTCGTTTTATTTATTTTTTTTTTGTTTTGAAGTATGCATAAAATTTTTAATTAAACTAAACTTTGAGGCACACTTATGCGCACACATATATGCAAATTTATCTAATTCACTTAACCAACATTAGCGCGCAGAGTCTAAAGCAGAATTTCGTTACAATAATCAAATATCGTTTTTAATTTGCATTTGTTGTCTCTTCACGGAGAGAGAGAGAGAGAGAGAGAGAGAGAGAGGAGGACTAACATAATCCGTATCATATTTGTTATGGGTGATTTATGAAAGAGACCCTGATGAATAAAAAAAGAAGACAAATTTGCATACTAATCACAAAGAAATTTTTATTTCTTTATTTAACATTTGGACAAATGTGGAAGGAAGCCATGCGAACGATATGCGAAATAATTTATCATCCAAGAGAATCGAAAGAAACTATGCAGGGACAATACTAAATGTCTTTTTTAGGCGGGGCATCGCAATAAGATTATTTTAGGGATTTCAATAAGCATGTTACGTTATACGTAAACATGCCTCGTGTACACATGTGCGCATACTTTTTATGAAAACTGGGAAACTGGAAATTATAATCGCATACACATACGCGATGCCCTCTTACGCTGGCTGGCTGCAGGCAAGTTTATGCTGTTCTCTATTTCCTTTCTAATAAGAGCTTTGTCTCTGTAAGTAAAACTAGACGCGTGCGTATATACACACATACATACACATTCTTAATGTAAGCTTTGTCTGCGAACGCAAACTTGCCGAGCTATATGTTTCGATTCAACCCGCAAACAGATAAGCTATGTAACATGGAACGTGAAAACGTATATGATCACGCGAGGCGGAACAATTTCGTCTGCGATATTTGGAAATTTTCGAGAAATATTCTCTTCAAAGCTCGGATTATGGAAATTACTCCTGCCAGTGCATGATCAACCAGGTTTGGGGATACAGAAACAGACGAGATCGAAGTCCAAAGCTCTAACTTGATTCGAGGACAGACATAGCTTCTACCCAGTTCTCTAAATTTAGTCACTAACTGCACCTAATTACTAACTAGGTTTAGTCTTAAGCTGATCTCAGTCATCTTAGTTAACCTATTGCTGGCTAATATTAGCAGGGTACGACATTAACATAACGACATATACAGTGCTGTTGCTACAGTATTAGTACTTGCATTACGGCATTAGTCGTTATATTACGAAATTGGTATATTACTTACATTAGACTATCAGAACTTAGAAGCCGGTATTGTACACAACAGATAAACTTTGCAATCTGACGGCAGATGGGGCACAAAAGTGCAGGCGATTTATCGAATTGCGTCACCTGAGACACGTTGGTCGCAAAGTTCGAACTATAATTTCTTCGGGTGCTCGGCGTTACGCGACATTTAGACACTCCTGCGGTTGGGTTATCCGTACACCGTGGAATACTATTCAACTTTCTCTCCATGGATTTTCTATCTCGAAGAACAAGTGTGAACACGCAGATCTGTGATAAATCTAGGACCTGCATAACAGCTGTTTGTTTAGTAAGAAAAGTATGCGAGCAGGCAGCATTCAATAATGTCGACGGAGAAAAAGTTCCCATCGTCGTGAGGTATTCCACCATATAATACAACTACTGCCAATTACTATGTAAACATAGTCGCTAGGTAGGCCTAGTGACTGGCTACGCTCACAAGGTACCGCTTTAATACTTGCACTAGGGTATAAGCACTTACGCTGCGCTCTAAGGAATTACACTAAGTTATTAGCACTTGTGCTATGGCATATGTACATGCTCTACAAGTATTACGATGCATTACGATGTTGGTATTTGCATTACGGTGTACGTGCATAGAACATAACGAATTGTAAATTTACGCTAACGTAAATTTAATTATGAAAATTAGAAGAACTATTTATGGAAAATTATCTGAAACGTTAAAAGACCGTAGCTACACCTATTGGAAGTTTGTCATTTCGCAATACTTCACTACAACGAACGCGCGCATCAATATAGCTGACCAAGCCGCGATTCAACTTTCGCGTCTTCTACAGATCCTTTGCTTATTAATCCTCTTATTTCTTACCAGAAAATCGCCGTTAATTGTCAACTGCCTCATGCGTCTTCTTTTTGAAAATTCCGTTGTCAATAATTATGAAGTAGGAATGATGTATTCATTCATTGCATCAAATAAGTCAGTTTTGTAGACTTGACTCCTATCAAATGGAATTTCTCTGGACTTTGTACAAAATTTTCACGTCCTTAAAGTGTGCTATAACGTCCGGATAATAAGAAGGCAAGTTTTTGCTGATTCTATTATAATATCATAAAGTGCATCCTAATAAATTTGGGGTCTGGGAGAGCATGCTATACAAACCATGATGACATGTAAAGAAACTTGACATACGTTTACAACATTCTCATATAAAGGTATTTGAATGCCAATGTTTTAAAGCCTTCCAATGTTCACGGCATAAAACTTCAAGTAAATTGCCTTTTTTGGTTCACGTAGTAGCAAGCCGATCAGAGTTACTTTTAAAAGTTACGAGATTAAAAAACGATAGGTCAGACAGGTGTTACTTTTATATTGCCCAAGCTTGTGGACAGAGAGAAAGAAAGAAAAACACCTCAGTCAACATCTAAAACGTCTTTGACCAACCAAACCAAAGAACACAAAATTCGCCCACCAATATTGACACGGTATTAGTACTTGCGCGGCAGCATAAGTATTTGCACTACAGTGCAAGTAGAAGAAGCCAGCTCTAATCTGTAACAGGGCATGAATCTAGCTGGGCACTACTGACTAACTAAGCCTACTCACTAGCTAGACTTAGCTTGAGTCACTAGTTAGACTCAGTCACCAGTTATGCTTAGTCATTGGGTAGACGGGGTACTAGTACTTAATATACGGTATTGCTGCTTACACTAGGATGTTATATTTAAGCATTAGTATCTTGGTGGGCTAGACGATTTTAATCTTTTTCGTTTGGACATCGTAGTCATATATTCACAAAGTTGAGATTTCGCTACCCATAAAGGAAATGTATAGCGTACATACACACACATATGATTACGTAAATACTTATACTTATATCATGTCTGCTTACTTACATACATTTACATACCTAGTGAAATATCAAGCATATTTTGTCGTGTGAGAGTACTTCAACATCTAACACATTCGTACAATTCACGTAGTTCTTGAATGCAATGGCAAGCATATGTGAACATAGAAAACAAATAGTAGTCTAACCCTTGTCAAATAAATATATCATTTTTTCTCTCCCTCTCTCTTTATCGCTTTTTCTATCCCATTTTGAACAACAAACACTATCACCTACAGCAGGAATGACAAAATCAACGCTCTCTTATAGAACCAGGGTAAAACCACAACACTATTTGATGTATAATTGCATTTCAAGTGTTAAGTTTCATTAGGACATTGTTTTGTGGATATCTGATAAGGGCTGTGATTTATTAAGCCAACATAAACAAATATGAATGGTTTTAATGCTTAAGAAAAAAAAATAAATAAAAAAATATGCTTTACTACTTACTACATGCACTAAACGAAGTAACATAAGGACTTTTTAGATTGTTCTTGCGGAGACGTTGATTATATAGACCAATAGTCGGCAGAAAGATTTTTTATGCAATTTATCAAAAGTACATTGCATGCCGTTGCTTAATGTGCATTTCAAAGCTTAATGTACATATATGGGGCCTAATGTCAGCATAAGGGACGTACCTCGCGAAACTTTCATTTCTTTTTTCGTTTATCTCGATTAAAATGATCTGGCAGCTGTATGAGAGTGCGTACCGTGTACTTGAGACCTCCTTCCTACCTCCTTCATTGAGTTTTTTTGAATTTTTTCCAAAAATGTAACCACAATTAACTAAAACTCACGCCCATTTAGTTTACACGGGGTAATATTCGCTTTATATTTATGTAAGCTTAACGCTTTTCGATACGAGAGCATTGTGATGCACGTAAGCGAAAGGATTGTTACATGAAATGAATTTCATTGCGCGCATTGTAAATATGCGTTGACGCATGTATGAAAGATCGAAATAAAGAGCGAGCGTTCTTGAAGTATGCTTTCTTCCAAAACGAAATGATGGACTCAATCAAAAAAAAAAAAAAAAAACAGCAGAGCAAAAGAAAATAGAAAACCATGATATACGAAGAAAACGTGCAAAGTAAAAATCAGCAGATGCCCAGTGAGACTGGTGTCCACAATCTACAAATACGAACTTTTCTTTCTTATTGTTATCGAATTTCTATCTGCCGTAGACATAGATTACTTCTTATCAATATCGCTTTAGAAAATAATTTCAAGTTTCTGAAGCGTTTTTGTATCGATTAATTGTTGTTGACAACGTTCGGTATTAACCCTTCCACCATACTTTAACAGCCAATAACCAACCACAGTCTAA
Organism: Glossina morsitans morsitans; assembly: GCA_001077435.1. NCBI lineage: Eukaryota > Metazoa > Arthropoda > Insecta > Diptera > Glossinidae > Glossina > Glossina morsitans. The sequence goes on from CCAG010003299.1 coordinate 22,361, forward strand.
CCATAATTCTTAAAATAGATCGACTTCCCATCTTCAACTAGGATACTGTGCACGAACAGCTGTCTTTTATACCTTTCGGTCAAAGAAAAAATGCTGTCAGTGAATGGACCCTGTTTGGGCGCAAAGCTCTACTTTTTCCGTAAGAAAAACCTTTTTGTGTTGCAATATATGAATATTAATAGAATGTATACATACATTATCACTACTTATTTTTGCCACATGTCCAAACTGTAAAAAGAAAACAAAACACTACTTGAGACTAGTATGGACGGACGGATGAATCTGCTTCACTCAAATCAGCAGGTGACTCTGCATCAATCGGTATAATAAAAAGATGTGTCTATGTCAATACTTCTGAGTGTTGAACACACCCACACAGACTCAATATACATTTTATCGCAAGTGGTCTACGGTATATATAAGAAGACTTACCGATTGATTTTGCTATTTATGTTACTGCGTAACAAGTAGATATTTATCTTACGTGACCAATGCTCCAGTTTCGAATCAGAACGAGGATAGCCCGTGAACTGTTTACATCCACCGTGGTGGGTATAGCAGATTTATGAAATGTTTGCAAAGCTTAGGCAGATTTATGAAATGTTTGCAAAGCTTAGAAAAGCGGACCGGAGATGTGTATTCGGTCCCAATAGCAGAAACGATTTATATAAAAGAAATGATTTACTTGCCTGCTTGTCCATTTATTGATATAATTAATATTAATTAAGACCTCATTTGATCTCAAATTTTTCCTTTTTATTCTTCTCTGTTTAAGTTAAAAACTTATTCGTGAGTCCTCCTCACATTATTACCGAAAAAATTGTTAATATATATGATGCCGAGTTACGTTTGCAGACTCCAGAAATACGCTTCAGAGCTTTCATAAAATATATATTCTAAATCAATTTAAGTCTGTCTATCTGTCCGCTTATCCGTCTATGTAATGTCTGTGGTGCGCATTCTTCTCGTCGCAAAAATTAACATATCAGATGCAAATTTAGCAAAAACATTGGATGTTGTTGTCCGCAGGCTGGTACTGAAAGTGTGCCTACAGCAGTACAACATAAACTGAGAATACTTTTGTTCCCAAAAGTTTTTGTTTCAAAAACTGCTATTGTACTAACAATAAAATCTGTATATTGTATTGGCGATCCTATAGCGCCTGTACAAAAGTAGAAAAAATCAGGCCGCAGCCATCGAACAAACCAGTCTTATATAATATACGATTATTGTTTTCTTCGAGTTTTTTTAGGTTGAAGGTGGGTGAGGCTTAGAAGATTTACACATAGTCGAATATAGTCTGCTTCTTTTTTTTCTTCTTAAATGTCCTCGAAAGGTTTGTTTCTTTTTTGGCCGTGGAGATAAATATAAGGAGACGTACCTTTAACTTATGCATGCGTACTTACTACTGGGCGCACATAACCGCACACATGACGTGTATTTATGTATGTATTCATATATATATATATATATATACAGTCTTTATTCCCTTTTGAAAGTTTTCATAATTTTTTTTATAGAAATCAATACATCGTGCAGTTGCGCTACATCAATACCGGATCCCGTGGCATACGGTAAGTAAACAGAAATAAGATTTGTTTAAATATTTAAGATTAAAATGTTTGCAAATTTTTCATTAAAAAATTTTAATTAATTTTTGCCAAACATATGTACCCTTTGTGCATATACTTAAGCCTCTTAAAAAATTGTAAATCTCTCCCTAACAACATCATTGCATCAATTCGTCTTTATATGCTACAGAAATAGGAAGAAAGAGTTGTTCTTGTAATCATTAATCAAGTGATTTTTACTGCATTATGTTGTTAATAATAATAGTGAGGTGTAATGTACGCTTTCTTTGTGATCAAGAAAAACAAAAAAAAATTCGAGAAAAACACATTTGTCGTTCTTCTTTAAAAAGTAATCAATTTTTCACAAAAGGTAGGAAAAAATTTCATTAACAATCAATGAATGAACAATCTAAGCTACGCATATAGATACGATTTGAAAATGTGTGTAATAAGCGAGTCTTTCACGCTTAGTAGCCTTGTTTGTGTATGAATTTAATCCAAAAATCGAAAGTCTAATCGGGAACTAGGGAATCTTATGTTATGTTGCTATAATTTAACTTCCATTGTGTTATCGATGCTAGTATCTTTTAATGTTCGAAAAGGGCGTTAATATCGTATTGATTTCATTATACTTGTAATCATAATTATGAAATATCATAATTACATATCTACCAGTGCTATCTTAATTAAAAGATTAATAACTTGAATTTCATTCAAAGGAAGGAAGCAATTAATAAGTGAAACATTTTAGCTTTAGTTTACTGCATATAACTGGGAATATAAATAGAACCTTATCATATTAACAGTGATGCCATATAGATATAGTGTGTAGTAGTATGAAACGCTTGAGGAGATGCGAGTGCAATAGGGAGTTAACGATATGCATAAACGTATGGAATAAATTAAAGATATAATTACACATAATGACTATATATGTATATATATAATCTACTACTATATATCTATATATATAACTACTCTACTATATATATATATATATACTCTTCGGAATGTGTTTGTTTTCGTATTATTTATTATTAATTATTTTATTCCAACTATTCAATTAATTAAGAACGACAATACTCTGAAGAATCCTGAAGGCTATATATATAATATGTATAAATGATTTCAAATACACAAGTGTTTTAAAGTCTGAACTTGCCTCACCTGTGCTAGTTGCCTTCAACTTGTAATGGAAAAACAAAATATATATATATATATGTAAACATATATTACTTCAATGTACTACAAACTAAAGTTTGATATGAAAATTTCTTTTGAACATAGATTTCCTTTGAAACACTTTCTCAATCAAAAGTTTCAATTTTATTCTACTTTATTTTTGTACCGCCGGGATGCAGTTTGTTCTCAGCCTTTTCGCGACATATATGTTAAAAGGTAAAAATAAAAGAATTTTCCCATTGAGTTTGCCATCCTTTCGTTACACGATATAGTTAAAATTTCGTTAGCAACAGTTTAAAAGGCAAAAAAAAACTAAACTTTTTGGAACTAGTTTTCTCTCTCTCTCTCTCTTCTCCAATATTCTTCAGTTTCTTTAGTTTGGTTTAAGTGAAGTTATAACGATTTCGCGAATTCTCAGTTAACTTAAAGCATTTAAAAGAGTGTCTCTCTCTCTCTCTCTCTCTCTCTCTGTCGCTCGTTCAGCTTCATTACAGCTTACGAAAAACTTTTGCAAATAAATAAATCTATGAATAAAGTAAATAAAGTGAAACAAGAATAAAGAGGTAAAAAAACTTCCTTTTTGCCATTGTGGACATACTACTAATAAATGCGTATAGTATTCACAAACGGCGAGCATATCGAGACACTTTCATATCGAATTTGCTTTAAGATCAATTAGTTTCATTGACGGTTAATGAAAATCTATTATTTACAAGCTTGCTTTCTTTGTTACAACGGTTGGGTAAATAATTGCATTTGGAAAACAAATGTCATCATGTCAAAGTGTTAATAACCGAGATGGGACCGAGAGAAAGAGAGAGAAAGTTATATTCGCATTTACGGGAATCTTTTGCTACCTATCACTATTGCAAATGTAAAGTATTTTGTCAACGTTAGTTAATTAGGGTGAGGCCATTTGTATGCTACTCTGTCCGTCAGTTCCAAGAAACATATCCAATAAATATGAACATTTGTTTCGTCTTCTTTTTCCTTTTGTCTTAAATAAAACGAAAGTAATATATATGTACATAAACTTGCAAAACTTATCGAAATAATTTAAGGAGCAACAATGAATTAATCTTTAATGTCCTCTCTATTTTCTTACCTCGTTGCATTTACTTGGAAGAGATATATTGCTAAAGTAGAGTGTTATTTTTCATGTTAGGTGCCACGCCCCTTTTTTTTGTACAGAAGTTTTAAATAGCTCTCGTCTCTCGTCTGAACGACACAATCATATACTGAAGTATGAACAGTTAAAAAGCCAACAGCCGTAAAGAGTCCACTTAGTCTGATTAGGAAAGTTTTGCCGACATGCACATGCACATATTAATCATTAATTTAGCCTTTTTTTTGCCCGTATCACACTGTTCTAATATGTTGGTACAAAAGACTCTGAACAATTTCAAGGATTGGCTTTTAAAACTTTTAAAAGTCCCTTCAAGGTCTATTTCAAGGTCTAGTTTGTAACTCTTGATTGTTACCAACAGCAGAAAAAAAAAAGAAGAAACCTATAACATATAAAGTAACTGTTCAAGAAAACTAATAAGGTACGTAAAAAAAAAAAAAAACAATCATTGCGCAATCGCAAATGCCGATCTTTTCGATTATTGAAAGGAAAGTCGCACAAATTGAATGAAATCGCAAACTCAAGCTATGAAAAGTGTGCTAAACCATAAAAAAGGTTTCATAGATCAGATAAATGACGAAATCCTATAATTGTAGCTTATTTTCCCTTCAAATTATTTCATCTTCTTGAAATCAGATAAATGATTTATTTATTAGCTTGAAAGGTCTTTTCTTAAATTGTATTAAAAGTGATTCACTTTAAAGTTTACGCTCATTGACGATGAAACACTTCGCTGGCGACAATTTCTGTTAGGGCATATCCTGAGCAATGAGGTGTAGTTAAAATGAAAGTTGATCTCTCATAATTCAATTCTTTATTCATTTCGATTTGCCATTTGTTATATAATAAAACGCTAAAAAAGTGCTTACTTTCCGCTTTTGAAATTTGCGCAAGTTCGCGGCCCCGCAAGTTATTGCTTTTCCTAATGAAGAATATAACTGGAAAAGTCAAGTTAAGATGGAAACTAGATAAAGGAAAGCCCAAGTTGTAACTGTTGCATTTTATGCGCAAGATTATGGAAGAGGATCCATAACTATGCATATTACCATCTTGAAGCCAGCTTATGCGGTAAAAGGGATTTGCACAATAGTGTATTAAAAACTCCACTAACAAAATAGTTCGTTTGCACAAACAACACTTATTGACTGAGATACACTCAACTTAAGTGTAGTACGATGCAATGATATCGCAAGCAGGCAAACAATAAATATATGGTTTCGTTGGATGTTGAAGACTTAATCAGCAAATCAAGTCTCTGGCATCTATTAAAGGTCAAGAAGAACTTCGTCAAACGTCAGAATCTTTTAAAGCGATAATGATCAATGGATCAGAATGGAATCGAAAGAGAAAATAGTTTACTCCTCCTATAAGGCACCTCAGATTGTAGCAAAGTATTGAGAATGAATGAGAAAATGTTTGGCGAACAGCACATTATCCTTAACGTATGCATTAACAACGGGCCAGGCTTACATATCCAATGTAAAACAATTGTTATACGATAAGAAATGATTAACCGTTAGCCGTTCAAAATTAGCAAAGTTCTTCTTTCTCTTTCTCTCCCTGTCTCTACCTTCTCATCTTCAGATTAATTAATAAATAAAGAAATAAATATGTTTCTTGTTTGTATGTATATAAAATCTTTAGATTTCTTGAAAAGTGTATATTAAGAGCCCATTCAATCCAATACGAACTGCGTACGATAAAGCATCGTTAAGGTGTAGCATCAGCTCGGTTTGTATGTGAAAAGATCTATGCGAGTTTCTACATGTGCAAGCGCAACGAGCAAAGAGTATTTTTTTTCGATCGTCTTACTAAACTCTTTTGCAAAACAATTTGTTTTTCTTGCTTCGCCGCTTTCATTACACAATATACTGTTGCGGCTTACAATTTAGTGAAAATGTAATTCAAAATTCACCAAAAGCAACCATTAGCGAGCATTCGGCAGAGTACTATTCCTCACTTACTTTTAGGAGAAAACGATAAAATTTTGAACATTTTCCACGCAATGAGGCATCAAAGGCATAAATTGAGATAAATTGGTACGATTTTTATGGCAGTATGGCGATACCGTGTTGGAAGATTGATATTGGTTCCGATCATCAACCCATTTTCGCAATTCTTCAGCATTTTAAAACCGCGTGTCAGCCAAGCCATGCTGCATCGATCTGAGCAGTTGGTAATCAGAAGGCGCTATGCCTGGTGAGTACGCTAGCTGCGCCAGAGCTTCCCATTCGAACTGCAACAGTGTATCCTTGACCGTTCTTGCAACGTGCGGTCGAGTGTTGTCATGCAAGAGGATGACTTTGCGTCTGTTGCTCGCTACTGCTGGTCCTTTTGCAACAACGATTTTAGCAACTCGTAATACCCTACACCTTGCTGATTCTTCCATATGCACATCGAACTTTTATGGCCATGAGTATTCCGTTTCGGTCTCGATCCGAATGACTCTCCTGGATTAATCCATGATTTTTGGCGGTTGATATTGTCCTAGCAGATCCATTTCTCATCGCCATAGACAATATGCCATAGACAACAATTTTTTTTGCCTGGCAAGCAATAAAACCGCGTCCTTGAAATTCGAAATGTCATTTTCATTCAATTCATACGGTATCCATTTCCCCCCTCTTGGATCTTTACCTTCGCACGAAAACGTCTAGAAACAGTTAATCAATTAACTGCCAAGCTGTTTGAAAGTTCTTTGAGATTTCGAGCTGGGTTTTCGTCCGTTAAGTCATGCAATTCATTGTCCTCGCACGTTTTGGTCCGTCAGCCCGTTCTTTGTCAATGACAGTAAAATCACCACTTTTAAGTTGTTGAAGCCAAAACCGATAATTGGGATATGATGGAGCAGCATCAGCATAAGCTTTTAAAAATGTTTGATGGGCTACGGCGACAGACTTCTTCAAACCGAATAACAGAAGCAATGAATGCCGAAAATGCAGCGTTTGGAGCGTTTCATGATTGGCGTCCGTATATACTGAACAACTCAATAATACTGTATGGAAAACGGTTATTTTATATAGAGTAAGGTCGAAATTATCGAATCGAATCGTTCATCATTTTCACCAATAGATGTCGCTGATCAAAGTACATGCAATTACCTACTATATAAAGACAGAGTATTTCTGCATTAAACACTTTTTTGAAAATACTGATCGAAGATCACATCCCGAATGTATACAAACGCTGTGGGAATAACCGAGCGAGAAAAATATTGGAATTAATGCATTTATTGATTTTTCGTGGGATATGATTATGAATACATGTACACGATAGTAGAATGTATTGAGTAGATATGCGCGCCGGTGTGTTAGCACTATAGTAGACACATTGATCTATGCTTGCGCTCATCCTTGCGCTTGTTTATGGAATTGTCTTTACGACCAAGAACAATAGATGTTTTAATTTTTGATTTCTCCGCGTTTGAGCGCTTTTGGTTAAAGGTTCACCTTCGAAACCGAAATATTTAGCTTTTGCTCGTGCATGTTTAGTTTACTTCTTTTATGCCATTAGTGGGTAGAAATTTTATGCATTTTCTCTATCGATTTGCAAACAGTTTAATGAATGCAAAATATATTCAAAATCTTTTATTTCCCCAAGAGCCCGTTCTCTTAGTAATGAATGTGAATGAGTATGTGTATGCATGTATGTATGTCTGCCATCAATTTAATTAATGATGTAAAAGTAATTTAAACAATGCCGTAATACTTGTACTTTTAGTGGGATAAAGTTTTCAAGTACTTCGAAACCACTTGAGTGTCTAAGTCAGAGAAATTCGAAACCAGTGAGACAAACAGTTTTTCCAAACTATTGTATGATGTGTGATGTGTTCATGTCACATCTGAATGGAAGATGTGACAAGCACAATGAAATACTTGAGACTCACATATACGAAATTGTTATGCCTCATACACTAATGAGGTGGAATAGATATGTCTTCGAGTTTGCAGTGCAGAGCAATCCTTTCATGGAACAAAAAATTGATTTTAAGCAAATCGTAGTGAATTTTGGGATACCCAACATAGATATTCAAGCTTGTTCGCACTGATTACGGGCGAATTTCATATATGCATAGATACGCTTAAGATGTGGAATTCGATATAAATTCGATCAACTCTCCGATAAATAATATAAAAAACCCATGGGAAATCTACTTCTTCAAGCTTAGTATGGTGAAATTCTTTAGGTATTCAGCTGATTATTTTGCTGAGAGCTATCTAGGACTTCGGGCGTACATATGCGAGCTTGCATTAAATGCAATATTGTGTTGCAGAAGCAATTTTAATATTTGTAAGTAAACATGAAAAGAATTTTTTTGAAATTGTAGAACAACTCATTATTTAAAATCTAAAGGACGGTACGCATGTATGCATTTATGTGAATGTGTGAATGGTAATGGTAATATAAAGCTCTATGTAAAGAAATTTAACAATAAAAATTGTTTGATATATCCCTCCTATCTTAATTACTAGAATGCCTTGTAAAATAAAAGACGACAATCACCTCCTCTCATAAATACATTAATGCACATACATACACATATGCGGATATACAGACATAAACACATACATATACCGCTTAATTGTGTAGGAGTGTTCTTTCCGACAACAGAGCGACAGTCCAGCGGTAACATTTATTTCACAACACTTTCACAGAGCCATTGGACAATCGCATTGAACGAAAATCAGCGAATATATTGAGTCGTGAAATAACAACTTGTACCTCAAAATCGGCATTTTCCTGAGATTGTGAAGGAAGCAAATGCAAGCTCTTGCTACTAATTAGCTTAGAAAAAGAGCTGTAGAGCTGGGGTAGCTTCGCTTTTTAAAAGAGTTCCAGTTCGACTTTACCGATGACCGCTTGCATAAAATGAAACGTCATTTGCTTGACGTGCCAAGAGGTATAAACGGCCTAGTTGTGATGAGCACTGAACTGGAAGACATTTATCAATCAATCTTTGACGGGCGGATACCACCTACTTGGTTTAAAGCTTATGCCTCTGAAAAATCTTTGGCTGCCTGGTATCGTGATTTAGTATTTCAGAGCAGAATATTTTGCTCAGTAGGCCAGAATCTTATATCCACCCACATTGTGCTGGTGGGCCGCTACCTACTAATGACGCTCGACGACGAAAGTAGTCACACAAGCGCAAAACAACAACAAATCAAAAGAATTCCACGTTGATATTAGATATCAGAGACGCCTAAAAAAGGGCCGATTGAGAAACTGTTAAGGAAAGCTTCAATTTCTGTTTTCTGCAACACGGACTTTTATGATACAGAGGACGGCATCAGAGAACACAAGATCAAGGCAGTAGTCAGACACTGGTCAATCTTCCTAATGTTATGTACAACCAATTTAACCTAAAACTACCAAAAAAGACGAATGTGGTCAGCTACGATTGATAACTTTTCTTCGATACTATAGCAAACGTCGACAGCTCCAATAGATATAGTTGCAAATGGCACTGTAAATCGGCTAAGAGATGGCTGCATATGTTAAACCTTGGAACAGGAAAAAAGCGAAGTGTTTGTTATTAATGGCAAACAGACATGTCTAAGGTATAAATCTTTAGCAACTAATTTTCGATATCTGGTAGCACGGCTAGAAGCTAAATACACCTTTGCGGAAAATCACAGACAGACCTATGTCAACTGCAGCTATCTTGAGTGCAAATTGTGGTAAATGTAAGTGAGCTAAAAGAGGCCGGGCGAAAGTTTGTCTGCAGTGTTGCCTATACCCAAATAAGGTACGCCGCACTCATTTGGGCAAAGAAAGTATTGCAAACCAGATATCATTTGCGCCCGTTAGAAGCGGTTCAAAGTCTTTGCGCGTTGCAAAGGCAGTAATCCTGGCAGACATGTTGCTTGATAGCGATAAAAAAGTAAGGAAAAGGGTCACGGAGGATAACAACGACATTTGTAAAACTTAAAAAACAACTACATGGAAAAGAATATGTAAAACGCGTGACGCTAACGGTGAGAAACCACCTCGAAAGACAGGTGGGCGTATATCCCGATTCATAATATTAGTCAATCGATGCTGGAAAGAAAGAGGAAGAAAAAGTCTTCCTTTTTCAACCGACACTTTGCATGAAAATTTCTTCTTTCAGGTAAAGCATGTGCCATGAGTGAAAGCATAGAGTATGCTTTTCGAATACGGGGTACGGGCAATTGTAGGAGATTTGTATACTGCGGAATAAAATCAGAAAAAGGCGACATCCGAATCCTTATTTCATTCAAGGACGGGGAATGCAGGATTATATAGTGAGACTTAATGATCCCTGCGCATCGCAAAGGCCGGAGATAGTGCCGACACGGCCTCGAGATATATTACCCGAATATCGTAGGGCCATTAGTTGGCAGCGCCCTGCGACTCTGTTCAAGAAGAACATAATAACTGTCTACGAGAATATAAGTGCGTTTATATAGATATCAAGACATTAAAAAGGAAAACTAAAAGCAAAGTATTATGTTTAGTAAGTAAGGGATATAAGGCTTGCATTTATATCTTCGGCAGTAAATATATGCATCTAACTGACTTACTGCACTGCAAAGCATTGTTGCTATACAATTCATCTTTACTTTTTTCTCGCGTTATGAATGAAATTTTTTTTTTTTTTTGTTTGCTTTTAACACATTTGCGAGGTGAACTTAGTAACCTACACTAGGGAACTATAAACATTTGCTTTCATAGCGAGCTAAATGGAAGAAAATTTTCAAAGAACACACAAATAGTTATAAAGTAATGTGAAGCACATGTAAATATTAGTTGAAAAGTTACTTTACACATTCACTGTCGCAATCACGAAATTTTATACCCGTATAGGCGAGAGAAGAGTTCTACCAATAAAGTTGATACATTTATGATTGAATATTGCATTGTCGTATGGATAGCGCACGACCTGATTACACCAGACCAGTAGCATACCCTTGTTTTTGTGATTACACTTCAAAGTTTTCCTTCTCCGTTTCCCCTCTTAGCCTTTTGTGCGATAAATCAATCCATCTTTAACTTTGATTTTGTAAGAATGCTGTTTAACGAATAAGAAATGATTTAAGATATTTTTTCAAGTTTTCATTATAGTGCCCTTTGGTGGATACACTAAACGATTTATGAATTGCTTTCCTACTTCGACCACTGTTAGTTCTTAAAAGGGGTGAAAAGATATTTTGCCATAAGTAAAGGGCCGCGTATGACCAAATTTGATAGTTGGAAGTGAAATAGTTGAATAATCATTTTTGTGGCCTTAAACACTTGGCTTTGTAATTGGATCAAATATTTGTGTGCGTTTATGGAGAATGTAAAGTAAGCTGATTCTTCTTTGGAGATCTATTTCCAAACCAAAGTGTTTGAAGAGAAACCCGCTTTTCATCGATGCACCGCATATGAGTTATAGTGAATCACGTTCATTTGCTAATTACCCACTAAGAGAAGATAAGTCTGCTAGTCTTCTAAAAGTCTATTTAGTAATTATATTAATTTCCGTTGTCCCAGGAATGTCTTATCGATGATGATAATAGATTTTATGAACTTTTCCAATCTGTGATGATGAAGCAAATATTTTTTGTAATAATTTTGCAAATTTCTTGCGATTTTTTGAAGCAATTTTCATTTTCGGTTCTCTGCTTATTTCCCTTACCTTTGTCGTCAAATTCCAACTCCAAATTCATAGTTCGCTGCTGGACCTTGAACTTTGAATCAAAAACGTACTCGATTAAATCCTTTTTCCCAACTTTAACCTTAGCTTTAAAAATTCAGGCGTGAAATTGACTTCTAACAATAAATGAAACTTATCGCTATTACCGTATAATTTAAAATTGCATGCAATTTTAAATTGCATGACTGAACTGAACTTGCTAGTTAGTGCTACCAAAATCATGAAAGAAAATAATTGCATTCATTTTTAAATGATATTTCCTTACGAAACAGGATAGAAAGGAAAATCTGTATTCTATCCAAGCCTAACAGAAGTCTCCCGTCACTTGCTTGCGATGCAGTTTACGAATTATTAAAGCATTTGCTATATTTTCAAAGTGTTATTCTCTTCCGATTTCACTACTTCCGAAACTATAAATGTGAATATGTATTTAAATGAATTGTAACTTTTAAAAGTTTCAAATAAAATCGGAAACTATTGGGAAAACCTCTTGAACAAAAAAAATGTTGAAAAGAAAAAAACTATGAAAAAAGAAGTAAATTTTTTGATCAATTAATTGGTTAGGTGGGCTTTTTCATTGACTCAGTTACTTCTGTTAGTTCTCGATAGAATTACCATATATTCAAGTTAGTTTTTAATTCCTTCCATCCGAGCTATATTGCTGTATTGATTTTTCAAGTGATTGAAACATTTGCTTTTTAAGATATAATAATTTTTGTATATATTTCAAAAAATTACATCTTTAAAACAGTAATTTAATGAATGTGCGGAGTAAAGCTAACTAAAAAGAACAGAAAATAATTTAAAAAAAAAACATTTTTTTTTTTTCAATTTTAAATCAATAAGAAAAACAAGAAGAAGAAAATGTACTTTACTTTTACTAAATTTAATAGATTTTTAATATACGTATTTTTTATGTCTAAACGATGTTATGTATGCAATGAAATATGAAAAATTTTCTGCAATATTTATGTGTTGGTTCTCCGTAATGGCGGACCAATGATGAAACTTAAACATTATGAGAAGTCAGATTAAATTATTTATAATTTAAATTATGGAGAATATTTTTACTAATTTTTCTCACTTCCATATGTTTTCTGCTTTTTTTGTTTTTCTTCTGCTTTTTGTTTATATAATTAAACTAAAAGTAATGGGAAAATTCGGTAAACATATTAACTTTATTAGCATACACTCACGCGTACGTATATAAGTACGTGCACGCATAATAGCCTGCAAGTGCAGAAGTGTATTTAAAAATTATCATTAAATATTGATGCACTTTTTTTTCTTTGTAAGTAATAAAATAAAAAATAAAAATAAAAAAACAAGGAATTTTGAAGTTTCAATATATGAACGAACTTAAGGAATTTTATTATGTCACTTATTATGATTTTGTATATATCTTTATAAATAAAATTATGTATATTTATGTGTAGGTAACACATTCGAAATGTACTTGTACGTGAATGTGTGCATGTCTATATGTATTTGTCGTGTTTGTATGTGGTGTGTGGTGTGTTTACGTACCGCCGCAATCTATCACCTTAATTGGGCTTGAGAAAGAGTTGCGCAAATAAGTGACGTTGAAATGTATACTTTATTGTAATGGATGATTTGCATCTATCTGTAGATATAATGAATTATGAATGTATTTGAATGCATATTGGCTGCGCTTTCGAAAGTCTTAAATATGTCAATATTTAAATTTAAATAACAGTTCAATTGTTATTATTTTTGTTGCTGCTCTTCTATCACTGTTACTGCTGTTGTTGTGTTAATTTTAATATTTTATGAAACTATGTTCAGTACGTGTGCGCGTTAGGAAATAATAATATTAACCTCTTCTGTATTTAAGACATATAGATATATATGCATATAGATATATATGTATATATATATATATATATATGTATATCTATACATGTATCTCTATATATATATATATATATATATATATATATATATATATATATATATATATATATATATATATATATATATATATATATATATATATATATATATATATATATATATATATATATATATATATATATCCATATATATGTGTATATAGGTGAGTATGTGATTATGTAAAATCTACATAAAGATATATGCTAAACTATAGTAACTGTTGGTTTTAAATTATTGTGTTGTTGATGAGATGCTTTGTAATAATGTTGCTGCGGTTGCTGCTGCTGCTGCTGTTGCTGTTTCTGTTGTTGCTGCTGCTGCTGCTGCTGTTGTTGTTTCTGATATTGTTGCGCCTTTAATAAATTTTTTATATGTTGATGATTGTGATGATATTGATGATGATTATTTCCATTTACAATTGATGTTAATTTCGCTTGATTTCCCTGCTGACTATCATTGTGGTTATGGTTGTTATTGATGTTGCTGTTGTTGCTGTTAGAGTTAATAAAATTTTTCTTCAGATCAACTTCTGACTTGGTATTCAAACACATGCTTTCACTGCTCCAATGTTTTAAAGGATCACCAATTAAAGTAATTTTAACTGGCTTATACGACGGCGTTTGTTTCTCCCATGCTATAGATGCTCGACGAGGCGTTTGATTCTGTTGAGCCAGTTGATGATTGTAATTGGTTAACGTAGTTGAGATAATGGTATGACGACGCGTTTGGTTGCCATTATTTGCCTCCCCACGATGTTGACCTGGATTCTGTTGGTGATGTTGGATAATTGTGGTGGAATCATTGCAAAGGGCGGGAAAAAGCGTCGTATAGCTGGTGTATTCAGGTTTACTTCTTTAAAATAATAATAAACAAAAAAAAAAATAAAAAAGAAAAATACAAGAAATATAGAGAAAAGGAAAAAAAAAGAAATTTTTACGCGAATTATTACTAATTTCAAATTTCTTGCATTAGTTTAAAAAAAAAAAAAAGAAGAAAACCAAAAAGCTCTTTATATTGTTGCATGCTTATCACAATGTTATCAAAAGAAAAGTGTCTCCAAAATATTTTTTAATTTACCTCGAATTTCTATTTGTTTGCAGCATGCAATCAGAATTGATTTTTTAACTTTATTTGATTGTAACAATTAATTTGTTTTTGTATTTAACTAATAAGCTCTCTCTTAAATGCTACTAATGCATTTAATAAAAATATATTAATTTTTTTTTTTTTTTGTAATTGTTCTTTCGAATATTTGATTCGTTGCATAATTGTTTAGAAAATTTATATATATATATACATAATACATATAAAAATGTGTACATCTCTACGCAACGAATCAAATATTTTTAACAATCTGCACGCAATAGTTATGAACATGAGGAGGAGCAATTGTATATGCAGGTATAACTTAGGTGCAAAATGCATATAATATTAATGGCACACAATAACACTATAGCCAAGATAAGATCACAGATTAATACCTTTTGTTCTCCGAATTGTAGTCTAAATAAATTTTGAGTTTTGATTTATTTTAACATTTATTTATATGAACATATTTTATTAAACAGTATTTTATTACCATTAAAAAAAGAGAGAGACAGCATGAAAAATTGAGAATAAAAAGTTTTTTATATATACTTGTACGCATAAGGCAAACCGTTAATGGCTAGAAATGTCTACCACAGCTGTTACGCTATGCTTACCTTGATAAACCATCAGTACCGAGAGAAAAAGGTCGAGTCTGAAAATAAAAAACAAAACAAATAAATAAAAATTATAAAGTATTTTTAAATATTACACAAGTAAATCATTCATCCAGATGTCAAAATGACCGAAAAAAAAAAACAACAGCACAAGTCGCAACATTTAACCCTAGCTTACATGTTTTTACCACGACATGCCTCTCTGTCCCTTATGAGTGAGTATCATATGAATAATTAAAACGTTCGTATTTCGTTTCTACAAAGACAGTATTTTTCTTTTAACCCCAGGAACAAAGGAAAGGAAAACAAAGGAACAAACTTTTAATTTGTAACAAAGGAAAAAATTTGTAATTTCGAAATTCACATGAGCCTCGAAGGTTCATCGTGTTTAGGATTGGGATTGCAAAAGCTCCGATGCGACAACTAGGACACTTTCTACTATTACATGTCGAAAACGGATTTTCCCGCGTCCACCGATCTGTCTGTTAAAACAGCTATAGCGTTTATATACATTTAAATGAATTAAGAAACTCGGTATCCGTTGATCTGTAATTTTTCTAAAAGATTTTCTACTAATCGACGGGTTACGAGAGGAAGTGTTTACTTGCAACTAAATAAGCTTCGCGTTGAAGAAATTGATTTTCTCAATAAATTCATCATATGCCAATTATTTCTTCCCTTTCTTTAAACATTAGCCTGTCATCGATACCTTCTAATCCGTAGCTGTCGCTTGTTATATGCAGTCTCATTACCCTATGCCAGCGTGAACAAGTCGCCAACTTTTGATGGTTTAATTGCGTTTCATATAAGAATTCTGTCGGTTGGTCTTAACGCTCAACGGGGCTTATTAGTTAAATTATTACGAAAAGTTATTGAATAAAAAGCGGGCCTAACTGCTCAATTCGCTCAAATTACGTTCCACGTTTTGAATCGATGTCATTTCATGACTACGCAGATACAACTTTTGACTATAAAATATAATGCAAAATAACCAGAGCGAGGTGAAGTCAAACTTCCTATGGGGGTTACCCGCATGAGTAACCGAGTAGTTAGTGCTTGAGAGGTCAAAACTCAGGGCGATAGAATTTACATTGGTCGTAGCTATAGTGAGTGCTCAGCCAGAAAAAGCATAGCTCTTACCAAGTGGGCACGCACACATGCACTGGACTGCGGCCGTACTCTATGAGTCTTTTTCATCATGATACGCAAGTAGAGGATATTTTCCCTGTTATTGCTTATATAACTTATGTCTTTCGACTTTTTTACCTTATTACGTAAATTAATCGCTTGTCAAAGCAATGTTAAGATATTGAGGCCAGAGGGCATGAAAACGTCATTAACGTACACGAATAAACGATGAACGTTGAAAAACATCTCTTCTCGTCTACACTTGTCAGTGCTACACTTTGTCAAGTTACGTGCCCCTAAGAGAGTGCTTTTGGTTGTTCATTTAAAAACAAGTAAAGGCTTTTCGGCATTTATAGTGGTTTTGGGGTTAGGAAAATAGATTTGGGTTTGCTCATTGCCCATTATGAAGACGATAACTTCAAACCAGATTTAGATATAAGTGTTAGTCAGGAACAGCCAGGCCTTACATAGCATTACCTCCTCTTCTTGTTTTAGGTTAAGAATGTTAAGAATGGCTAAGCTAATCAAAAAAGATCACGCGATCTTCGCACTCGCCTTTCGTTCCTACGCATGAGTTTTTTAATAGCAAAAATATCAGCGCAAAAAGGGCTTAAATAATGCAAGACTAATGCTTGAGAGCATTATCAGCCGTAAGTGATATTGAGAAGTACTCATACTAATACCGCAATTCGTTCACTTCTTAACAATTATTGGGTGTTGTAAAGACGAAATCTTCTCCTGTAACGCATCAATTTAAGAAAGAGTTTGTCTAATTTGAGACTTGAGCCTACTTATGCACATTATTTCTTAGAAATTTTCTGTAACATATATATATATGGAGTGTTAATTAAATTACAATCGTATATATATTTGCTACATACCCTTTCCGTTTGCGTAGCTGTATTGACACATTCTTTTGGCGTCCCTGCTCCTTGTATTTGTTGCATTTTTGGTTTGTCAGCTTCCAATTTTTCAATGAGATTTTTTTGCAACCGTATTGTCCGATCACGATCATCGACTTGACCCTATATATATAATATAGAATAATTAAAATGAATCTAACTAATTAAGTGCAGTCAGAAGAAGACTAAGAGTAAATCAACAAAGCCTTAGAAAACATACTAAATAACTAGATTGTAACATTAGTGTAAGACTAAGTTTCAATACATTAATAATATGCATACATATACACAGGCACACAAACATGTATGTATGTATATATATGCATTCGTTTATTTTAGCGAAATTAGAAAACAACGAAAGGAAACTATTAGGTAAACTATTAAGAAAATTTCATTAAATAAAAATATTTAATACGAACACACGCAACAAAGTTCGGTAAAGCAACGAAATAAATATTTAACAACGATACGGCAAATTAAAAGAAACAAAATGAACAAACTTCATCGTAGAACGTGAATTTAATAATTTAATTAAAGGCAAAAAACATGCTCTGGGTTTTGTTTCTATTAACATTTTTTTTTTTTTTTCTCTTTTTTTCAACTCTTTACTTTATTGTTTATGTTTTTACCCAGGAAGTGTATTTACTGAAGAGAGTTTGAGGATGTACCTTTATTTTCATAAGCACGATCGAAATGTAAGTCATGTCCGTTGTGGCTTGTGTGTGAAACTTTAAAAGTATTCAACTAAAAATACTCGTGATAATGGAGGTAATGTTGGTTTGTTTTAACGACTGATACAAACATGATAGCGTTCATGAAATTTTCTTTCTTCCAAGGAGGAGAGGCGCATATAACGAAAAAAAAAAAACTTGGCGTTTTCTAATTTCTTTATAAAACAGGGGTCTGTCAAATAAGACTGACATATGGAAATTGCTTCGCTTTCTTTCTGTATACAGGACTGTGATCAAGAGGTAGTAAATTTTTCCAATTAAATTTCGTCCATAAAGTGTCCATCCTCATTTGCACGGGCAATTCTATTCCTAGATTATCGAAGACCTAATTGGTATCCGTCTCAAATTCCATGTGGATATCGTTCACAGTTAAAGTGATGCGTAAAAATAAAATCTTGTGTTTTCGAAATGTTGAATACAACGCTGTTCGAAGAAAAACGTGTGTTTGTGATTCGTTAAAGTGGTGCAACTCAGATCGGTCTTGCGATAATTTTCGATGTCTTTTGACTGAAAGTTCAAATGAAATAGTGACGCACAACGTCTCTGTTTATTTGATTTAGCTCCGTCTAAGTTCTGGGCATTTTCCAAATATGAAAATTCGGCACAAAATATGCCGCGTGAACGTCATGGCTGTAAAAGTAGGCCATAAAGTTGAAACGACGAGGACTATGTTTTTTGGAAGACGAAAGCAGTTCAGAATCAAAGTTTACGGCATTCACCCTAAATTCATAATTTCTCCTGATAACCTATGCACTTACGTACATGCGATGTAAGCTATTGAAAAACAACAATTTATTCAAATAATTGGTACGAAATTTTCGACCTAAGCCGAAATTAATCTTTCTTTTCGTTTTTCTTGTTTTATTTGTGTAAAGACCATAAAAAGAAATGGATTCCAAAAACATATATACATACATATATACATATATATATATATATATATATATATATATATATATATACATATAAATTTCACATATATACACACATACATATATACATATATATGCACAGTGTTTACATAACTATTAACATAGAACTGCAACTACATTTATATAACTGGCTTTTTTGTTTTTTGTTTTTTTTTTTATTTTTTTTTTTTTTGGAAAAAATTCATTAATGTAAAGAATTTATAAGTTGTCGTTTATAGGAGCATATTTACTGAAGGAGTTGGCAACTGAGTTATTAATATTATTATTATTATCGTTATTTTTTGGAAATCAATCCGCAATCAATCACATATCAAAAGCAAAATAATGCCAACACAAAATCAAATCGTAATAACGTGCAAATACCTGAAGGTAAACCACCTGTCTTCGTAGATCAGCTAACTCATGCATAGGGTCATCGGTTGTCGATGTCGTCAGACTTGCCAAATCAATATCATCCAAGAGTTTGCTATCCAAGCCACAGGACGCGAATAGTTGCCCATTATCGTTTTCAAATGGATTGAGAGTTTCGGTCTGTAAGAGAGGAAAATACAAAATTTATTTATTCTTTTCAATTATAATTTTACTTTTAAGCAAGTGTCCACATAATGCGCAAAAGAAAGGGGCTCTAACAGGCAGCCTTGACTGAAAATTATACAAATTTATTCGAAACAATTCAAATGAAATGGGATACCGTATCGACGAATGCGATATGTACGATATGAATACGGTAGATTTACTTCATTTGCCATATACGGTCACCTCCTCAATAGCAAGCAAAGCACAAGCAATATGTAGGTTTCTATTCGAACTATCCGAACAAAGCAGATAGTCATTTGCAATATGAAGACCACAAGACTGCAAAGAATGACTGATAATAGTCACTGTGGATTAGATGTGTAAAATATGGTGGGTAGGTGGGCAGGTCAGCGAAACCGAACTTCCATTCATCTAATTCGGTTGTTATAATCAGCGGCTTCTTCATTTGTTACAGTTCTTGATCGTATGTCCCACTTTCAGTTCCGCTACCCGAAATTGCCGCGTGGTAAATGGGATGCAGAGTACAGGACGCACAGAGTGCCCAACTCGTTTTTAATTTCTGTTAACGTGTTACCTTTCAAAAGTAAATACTTAATGATTAGCTCGATATACTCATTTTTTCCTATATTCGTTCGAACGACTATTGAACTATGACCGCGCCTAAAATTTTTTAAATTATAGCGAGCGCTTGTCAACGCCTATGAAAATATAATTTCCAATTTTTGCGGATAAGTGCTGCCATCTTGACGTTCAAATCGAAGATTTTTCAGATAACCTACGTATATTAATACCCAGAGAACAGAGGACATCCCCGTAAGTGATCGGTCGTATTAAGAGAAAAAAGAAAAGCTATTAGTATAGTACGTTACTTCAGGAAAAGTATTATCTGTATAAGAAGTGATTGTGCCTTTATCTAAAGTGAATGATTGACTCGAGTACCGACGTATTAGAGAATTTATAAAGAAAAAACTTTTTTAGTAAACATTCGTTTATAGACGCATTGGATGCATTGGACGCATTGTGCGCATTCGACGCATCTCGAAACACCAACTGGAACTTAAAATTAAAAATCAAAATTTTTCGACTTTGGTTCCGAAACGAAATTATTAATAAAAAAAGAAAAAAAAGAAGAAGAAGCTATCAAGAGAATGGAATAGCAATTTACGGTACCGTACGGACTACATATTTATTTTACATTTATATGTAGTGAAACTAACCTCCTGTAGAATGCGGCGCAAACGTAAAAGTTGCTTTTTAAAGTGTAGTACATCTTGGATCATGGCATTCCTGAATGATTTGTCATACAACATGAGATCGTCCGAAGAGCTGTGTATATCGCGTTGATGTAAACGCTGTTGCTGCTGCTGTTGCTGTTGATAGTTATGTTGATGGTGACCGTATTGATTGCGTTTCAATGAGGAGTTTAAAGAACTGTTTCCTGTTGATGGGGATGCATTGGAAGTACGCGAAGATGCAGTATTGGCTTTATTGCGGCGCACACTAAGCGGAGATTTGTTGGTGCTGTCGGAATCTTCGTTATTTAGGGTACAATGTTGTTGTATACGTGAGCGATTTAATAGACGGGTAGCACGTGCTGGCAGATGCGCACTACAATAGACAGAATAGAAACGTAGATGTACATGTAAATAAATATATTCGTTATGCGATAATTGTTTCTTCTGCATTTGATGCGTAGAAAAAAAATCAAAACAAAATATGGCTAAATATAAGTATATGTATATATATATATATGTATGTATATATATGCATTAGATTACATTATACCCACTATATCAATCAAACAAAAACAACCTAATATATGAAGACCCCTCGTGTGGTGCACTAGTCGATAGAATACGTGAGTCATTGACGGTATGCTTAGCGGCAGTTAATATAAAGTCACTGCGTCTTATAAATCTTCTTGTGGTAGCAACAGTTGTTGCGGTTGTTCGCACTTCATCTGCACTGGTGGTGGGGCCTTGAGTTGTATTGCTATGTAGCCGTTTATAACTATGTGCAGGATAAGATGATGGCAGTCTTATTCTTGTTGCAGTTAATGGCGACGATGCTCTTGAACGCGTTGGTCCATAACTATTAGTCAAATATACATTTTCCGATGTCTTTAAATCAGTGCGTACACGCCTGGCCCCAACGGGTGATGTGGACCCTTTAGAAGAACTTGTCAAATTACTCATCGTAACCTTAACAAAGAATGGTCTAAACGGTTTAATATGACACATGCAAGTTTCAATGCTTATGAAATCTTTTCTTTCCCAATTTTTTTTCTTTTTCTTCTTTTTTGTAAGCACACTATGTTCAAAACATGAGTGTTCTTTACTCCTATAGTGTTGTTTTACGTCTGTTTTAAATGAGCTCTTCTGCTAACTGATTATGACACAATCAAGACATGCGCACTTCATTTTTTTTTGTTTTTTTATTTTTATTTTTTTTTAAACAAAACAAAACATTTGTAATTCATTCTTTGCTTTATACATGGCATGCAAGTCTGCCTTAGTTTGTTTGCTTTAATGCTCAAAGGGCTTTTATAGACCGCATCAGGATATATCCTTCTTTTAAGTTTTCATTATGTCCGCGAACTACAATAAAATCTTAAGGATGTGAAAAGTGCGAATTTATTTTAAGATAATTATCTTAAGATATTTATTTTTATCTTATTTTATTGAACAGCAATTCTGTAAAGCTTTAAATTTTAAATACAAAAGTACGTCTTTGATGCTGAATGACAAAAAAAAATTCAAAAATAATTCTTGCCGCTTATGACTATGGCCTATATGACTTGGGAGGGAGTTCTTTTTTAATTTCGGTTATCAATGTCATTTCAACTCTCAATGTGAGCTGATGAAGTTAAACTCTTTCCTTAACTCTTCCTTTAATCATAATCATGCCTCCACCAATCCGGTTTAGACAGTTTAGAACATTCTGCCTTTCCTTCGTTCATAACTGAGTAGTTTACTTATTCATACCAAACTGGGGGACATATTGGCTCGTTTCTTGATCACAATTTACGATTAGCTTATATATTGAACAAAACGTTTAAATAAAGCCAGACCTTTACTTTGGCTAAAAAATTCAACGACTTGCATATATATTACAAACATATTACACAACTATATTATGTATTTGCTACGACCTATACTGAAGTATGAGTTTGTTGTATGTTCACTTTTTTATCGGTTTCATGTTATGCGTCATTAATTCGAATCTTTGCAGAAACAATCGCTGTTTTTCCATAATCAATTTGTGAATTATTATTACCCTAGATTGAGTTTAATGTTCGATTTTATAAATTAGTTAGCAATTATTTTCAAATTGCTTTCATTCATATTTCTCAGATATGCAAAAGAGTAGACTTTGAGGTACTTGAGAAAAAACCAAAACCATATAGCATAGTTTTAGGAGAAAATATTTTTTGATATAACTAATTATGGAAATGTCGATAAAGCGATATTTCAAGCGTTACATTGTATTTACGATAAGCAGCGTGATATCTGCAAATTTTTCTTCCAACTCAAAATCAAATCGACAGATAAAAAGTTTCGTCATGGACCAACTTTGGATGGGTTTGTTCATGATTGAAGGTTTTCAAATAGTTGTAGTAATTATTGGAATAGCATTTCAAGTCGCAAATTATGAATGAAAATATAATCAAATAATCGCTTTTTTCCACTTTATTTAAATATTTTCGTTATTGTGCTCGCACGTGTTTACTTTCAAGCCTGATCGATGAAATTGATCTGAAAGTAAAATAACAAAATTGGCGATTTCTTATCTCAATTTTTTGCATGAACTCAAAAAGGTAATGAATAAATGAGTAGGAGAACGCTTCAATTTACTCTGAATCTCATACTGTAAGGGTACAATAAGGTGTGAAATATTACATTGTCCTCTTATCATAGCGCATGTGGCCTCCATTTTTAATATTCATGTTTGAAGGTAAACTCAAAGTAACTATCATAAGTTATACCCTCATCAAAAATTTATACATTACGCGGGACATACAAAGATCCTTTGTAAGCTTATTAATTAACAAAAACAAAAAAACTTGTTTAGCATTAGATTTTCCAGATGCCGATTGCACCTAAAAGCTCCATAAATATAATGAACATATCCTGGATTAGCAACTATCGTGGATTTGATATAACTAAGTCCGTCTGTGCATCAAAATAGCAAAAATGCATTTTCTCGAAATGCGATTGCTGAGAACGGCACACAGCGGTTTTCTACAATATCTTGCATATAATATTCTCTAGAAAAATACATAGGATATCATCGACCAGTCAGTTTGAATATTTTAATTATTTTTCTACTTAGTATCTATATATTTTGTAAATAAACTTATAAAATTGGGATTTAAAGGCTACCGGATAACTTAGATCATATGCTCGCTTGTATTCAAAACTCTACCGTATTTGAGATTTGAATCCGCGAGCATTGACTTGTTAATCGCGATCCTTTGCCTATTCGACTACTTGTGCGAATCGAAAATATGTTTTTTTTGTTCGCAGTTAAAATTTGAATTTTTTCATTCATTCATGTGTATGTATGTACGTCACTACAGCCACCTAGATTAAAATGGTTTCTTATTTTCTTTGGAAGTCAAATTTCATCCCAGTGCTGCACGGAGTGCATTGAGTAAGACTTCCTAATATTAGTAGCGTTTTGCGAGAATGCTTGCCCCCGGTGTTGGAATTTTTTACATTTTTCACAAATGATTTTTTAAATGTTTAAATACCCGCCTAATAATGTTTCCAAACAGTATTCTACTCTATTACGTATGCCTTACTTATGCCTTAGTATATTTTGAAATATTCTTTTTTTTCCGAAATTTTGTCAGGTTTCAGCTCTAGCAAGAAACACACGAGCATATAGTGATCAAATTTGAAATTTTTTCCGAAAAGAAGAATTTGGTTTTTTTTTTTTTGTATACAACGGTTGCCAGCAATCAGTGCACAGTAAATGTTAACCACAAGAAACAATGACAATAAAGAAAATTATTGCGGTATGTGCAGTTTTCGATAACGATCACGACTGCATAACCTTTATGAATATTGTCATATCTTGCACATGGTTTGCGATACAATTCACTCATTCATTTACGGCTCTCTCGGTATGAAGATATATTAACTTTTTTGTTCGAAAAAGCTTACATGCATAGACACACAAGCGTGTAGATCTTCTACTAAACTATAGTTATCGGTTTTTCTTCGCTTCTAAACCAAAGGTCTTCCCTATGATAAAATGAAGTAAGTTAACATTTTCTTTTAACGCCCTATACCACTTGTGGCATACGGGTATAATAATTTGGTGTGGTTGTATACAATACCTAGAAGAAGTTGGGATAGATCAACTTTTTATTAAATCGATCGATTCATTTATCCATCTGCCGGCCTTGTTTTTTCGTGTTCGTCCTAGAGGTCGCCATTTTTCAGATGTTTTGATGAAATTGGATACACCGACGTGGTTGGATCGAAGGACGAACGCTATCGAAAATACTTCGGATCGGTCCACTCTTTCGATCAATTCCCCTGCAAGGCGTTATTTTGAAAAGTGTTTGTATGAATATCCGCAGGGTAGGAATGCTGTAGGGTATTTAACGGCGGACCCCGTTCCATTATAGTGCTTTTTTACTTGTCTCAATGTATCTTTTTTATATAAGCCATATAAAAATATATTGTAAAGATTTAAGTCATTTGCGAATCGCGGCAACAGAAAGGAAATAATTTTATTCGCGGAGAAAGTGTTTTTCACACTCAACACATTACGTGCTAACAGTTGTTTTTGTAAATATTTGCTTTTACTTTTTATTGAATTGTTTTTCTCTTTTCAATTTCATTGATGCAGAAATCCATCTAGTTATGCAAAATACATATATGCAGCATAAAATTGTACGGTTAATAAATGCTCAAAAATGTATCTTTGATATCAAATTAAGTTAATAAAGGCAGTCCTCGTTCAGTTTATTGTATTTTTTTTTTTTTTTTTTTGGTACAAGAGTATATATTGAGTTTATGTGGATGTATGCAACACCTACAAGCAGTCGAGGTAGACCAATCTTTAGTTATACCATTCGATTCAGAATCAGTCTCGTTTGCCCTCGTCTCCAGATTGCACAATCTTTGAGTTGTTTTAATGGAACTTGGTAGACTAACGTGTTTCGATCCTAGGAGGAACGCTATTGAAAATGGTTTGGATGAGATCACTTTTTGGCCATATAAAGCCGTATTTTGAAAAGTCGTTTCATGAAGAAGTCTACGGTGGTGGTCGACACAAGTTTTTTATTAGGTGCTTGCACTCATTTGGAGCAACGATTTTCATAGGTAAAAATGATATATATATATATATATGTATAGAAATAGTAAATACCAGTGTACATAACGATTAAATTCGATGATTTTGACCTTTCCCTACCTAAAATAGCAGCTCTCCATTTAGTATTATTGAGAGATTTATCGTACACCGATATTGGTCGTGGAAAGCTCAAAATTGCACTTTCGACTTTCGTTACTCTTGTTGTTTAATTTGAAGAAATCTACTGCCAAAGCAACCGAACACGTTCAAGAGCCAATACCAAAAGAGAAAATACTATTTTGGCGACTGGTTGTAAATTGTCATCCAGGATACACTGTTGCCCCTCGATTAGCTCGATTAAGAAGTTCTCCTACACTCAGTTTACTCGCCAAACATGGCGCCTTTTGGTTACCACGCGCCTTCGCAAAGTTTAAGAAGAACGAAAATGGGTCGATGGTTCGATCGCTGCCAAACCAATACAAGTTCCTTCGACATGATATCGCCATGTTGCCGAAGATATTGCAAAATGTCGCAGAAAATGATTGAAACTATTTTGATAGATATATATACATATATATTGTATGAAGTTTTCTCAGGAAATGCTTTTTTTAAGTAAAAAATTCGCAAAATTAATGCAAGCACTTGCAACACTTGCTGACAATGAATTATTAACTCGTTGTCTAATAAAAATGAAATCTTATTCGTTTTACCTTGAATTTTGTGGCATTTGTGACATACGTGTATAGTATAACACATCACTCAATAAATTTCAAGGATGGTAAATAGATGTCACCACCATTGACGAATAAATGTGATTGTTACCAACTAAGTACCAACCTTTAAACTGAATGTGTCAAAATTTCATGACATTGCGGCCATTAGCTTACATGTTGCAGTTATTTTGTTTTTGTAAAACAATTGAAAATTTTGAATTTATTATTATTACTATATATATATATAGATATATATTTATTTCAAAGAAACATGCTCTTGGATTGGAGGGGAATGAGAGCACTGGCAACCAAGAACATCGGCGCATTATTATTATTATCATAATAGTAATTCTAAAATTCCTTCCTTTGGGTCGCATATTATCATTGATATCAATGGTCAGTGTGCATGCTAAGTTTGGGCGGATGTATGTAACAGGAGACACCCAGAAGGGTTCATAATAAACACACCTTTTGTTATACCTATCGATTTAGAAATATATCTGCCCCTCTGACCAAACAGCGTCTGCCCATGTATTTTTGTATTCAACCTATAGGTCGGAATTCTTGGAATAGCTTTTATGAAACGCGGTGTGCTGATGTGTTCCCTGATCGGACCTCGCAACCCTTGTGCATATCGGTATATGAAAAAAAATTGCAGGTTTTACGAATTCTCGACAAAAGTCAGTTAATACATTTAATACCATTTTTGCATATTGAGTTAACAATATCAAGAATGGGCCGATATTTCGAACTCCTGTCCTGTGCAAAATTAACTCTGCCCTATCTGAAGATCGATGTGGATCATTTTTGTTGGGCTTCAATCCGCACAAGAACACTCATGAAAAGTAAGTCTCCAGATAGGAACAAAAGTTTTGTTCAGTATTAGTTATATCGGAAGTAGGGGAATAATAATAAGGTTTTTGACACGTTAGCCTACGTTTTGTACCCTTTCCCATATATGGGCTCAAATGGAAAATGCTTTTGCATAGAAACAAAGTATAAATAATTTTTGATACTTTATTACGAAAATAAATTAGAAATTTTATTAGACAAAGTGGTGTGTAAGGTGCTCGTGATGAGCTTTTTTTCCGACTATAAACTTTTCCGTCCGTTATTAATTCTGTCGCATGAAGTGATCGCAGCAACTGCAGTCGCTATAATACTCAGTACGATTTAATAATAAAATATTCGCCCAACTTTCGAAATGTGTTTACTGTAGACTTAGAAGCAAGCCGACAATAGCCAGCAAAACGTTCGCCTTAAGTCTAACATAATTTCTTTCTCCTTTTGTTGTCTTACGGTAACGGCGAAGAAATAATTTATTTCAGCGGAATTATTTAAATAGCTGGGATCACATTGTGAACTTCTTTTTATATTATTTACAAGCACAGGTGCGATTTTCGTATTGCATACATTATTACATACATTATATATATATTATACATATATACATATATACATACATATACTGCATATTATATCTTGTATGTGTATTTTGTATATTCACATATGCACGAGAGTATTATCAACATGTAATTGGCAGATATTGGTGGTCTTTTGGCACTCTATATAGAAATTGGATGAAGAATTTGAGAAGAACGATGTGATATTTATTTATATAGGATTAGCACTTGTAACTTGGCTTCACTTTAGTTAAACATGTTGTTAACACAAACAAACTCATGCTTTTCGTTTGCGATTGGCATGATTGCGTTAATGCGTCAAGCAAAAACTTGGCACCATCTACATAGATATACAGAATTGCAGCACATGTGCGGCGAATTCTAAATAGAGTGTGATAAAAATATTGCTATTGTTATAAACTAAACCACTTATAGTATAGTTATTGTATATCATAACCATAAAGGCGCTCAAGACAGATCCATTTTTTCACTTTCTGAACCGATTTAGTTTTGTCTGTCTGTCTGTCCTTTTGTCCTTTTTGTCCATGTGTTTTGTATTTAAGCTAAAACAATTACATATTTTGACGCAAAAACGATCTCTATTGGAAATTAATAGGATTTGATCAGTTTTATGACCATTTTCAATATAACGACCCATGTAAACTAAGTGTTTGGCTTTTAAAAAATTTTTCATTGATCATTACTCGGACCCAAAATCAAATTTTTACAATTTTGCGCTGAAAATGACCATGAAAACCATAGCCTTATTTCTAGGGCAAGCTTACCATATCAGAGCGTTTTGGAATGTAAGCTCTTTCTAAGAAACTTAACGTCGGTTGAGATTTTTGGACTGCATGAAAGTTTTCCCGAGAAAAATTAGTTAGCGTTTACATGGTAAGGAGATATGATTCCGGCATTTTTGATAAGTGAAAATGAATGCAGTATTTTATTAGCAGAAGTCATAGGGGGTACCTAACGATCGGCTCAGTCCTGCTATAGCGTTTTTACTGTGCTATGGGAAGAAATTTTTATAAATCTTGAACACACACACATACATACATTTATATGTATACATATATATATATCATAATATATAATATTATTTATACGATATGGAGGCTTTATACCATTCTCCTCTTATTTAAATAAGAAAGATATCGTTCTTACATAATTTATTAGATTAATGATTATCATTATCGTTGATATTGAAAGATTTCTTCTTGTGACGGCCCACGTGAATATCAAATAGAAATTGATTATTTCGTCTACTACTAGTGTTTGCGGATATATGGTTCCATTATAATTATATTATGTTTTTTTAAGTACATACGACCTGTCGTTATTGTGTCTGTAACATTCAACGCGTGAGATTGAAAAAATTAAAAATTTTCGTCGTTTACTTAAATTCAAAAAACAAGTAAAAACATTATAGTCGAGCAAGGCGGACCATTAAATGTCCTTATTCCATATCATCCAATAATATAATTCTTCATTTATTATCCTGATGAAATAACATATATCATGTTATGGGACAAGAAGACAAGGTCTCATCGTCCAAATTTAGCGAACAATACGATGAAGGAACGAAACGGAACATGCATAACCACATCCAAAAAATTGTATTTCTAGAAATAAATTTTATTATTAATTGTTTCACTTCGATCGTTATATTCGTTCGGTGAAACAGATAAGCCTTCTGTTATATTAAAAACTATTGGCCATCAACGATAATGAAATTGAAATAAATTAAATTCAACTGGCTTTCAAATATTTTCGAATTTCGAATGAATTGATGATAAATTCGAATTTCGGTAATCGAAACAAGACGCAATTCATTCATGGACGACGCCTGCTTTAGAAGTGAGAGTAGACGGTCGGTGCTTTTGCTCGATTAAATCAATGATGAAAACGTATTATGAACGTTACGGAAAGTTACATTTGGAATTCGCTTAAATGATTCCTCAAATGTGCAAAAATAGTGCACGCGAGAAAGTCCACGTGTCATTCGCAACAGTAAACCACACACGTAACCGGTAAACCATAACGACATAAAAGATTTTGCAGCTCTATTAGAGTCACCTGTAAGACTTCGGCATTCCCTTTATAGGATTAAGCATCAGCTCTATCATTAAGAAAGATTTATTTACCCATTTATCTGGAGGTAAAGTGGGCATAGTCTGATTGGATTATATTGTGAAGATATATCCACATTAAAATATTTTTAGTTAAGGTAATTAAGCCATTACGAAGCATTACGAAGAATATAAATAAATAAAGATGGAACACTTTGAAGAAAGTCAGTTAAATAATGCAGACATTTAAGCTGAACAATTTAAAGGTAACTAAGTAGAGAGCTTAGCACACATTTACCATAAATTTACTTCCAAGACCGCATACGAAGTGAACCTCGCGAATGCCTTGCTTTCATATACGGCACAAAGTATTTTATTGTAAAATTGTGCTTGTTGTGTGTTAGCATAACACCTGTGCGAAAAGATTGGAAAGTACGTCATTATTACAAAACTAAGCACGCGGGCAACCATTCAAAACGGGCCACAAAACTAACGGTCAGTAAATTTGGAAACTTTACAATGGTGTACTTCCTCTCATTCTACCTATTGATGATTTGCGAAAAATTTAAAAAAAAAAAACAACAAATAAAAATAAAAAACACTAAATAGCAACAAAGCAATTAAAAATAGTTAGTTAACGAAAAGCTCATTTGTTTTGGCCGTAACAAAAGAAGTTATTTACCAGTAACTAGGCAAATAAAAAGTGTTTACAGAAAATGAGTTCCACACATTCGCCACATTTCCTCAAAGCAAAAAGCCCACGTTTACGTATAGATCCCATGTGAGTCAAGGATCACTCTTCCACTGATGCTATTTATAGAAAGGGCCAATCCTGAGTGTAGGAATAACAACAACACTCGTCTAAATCTACTGAATTGAAAGCGTGTAACGTCCACTTCACCCATTTGGACTTAACCTTAGTCAGCTTAGTAACTTCTTGTGGAATATCGGCAGTCGTTGACTAAAGAATGTAACTGTGTAGTTAAGAGTCGTACAATTCTATCAAAATATAAAAACTTTTTGCTAAATCCATCGAATCTTAGCTTTTGCCCACAAATATATAAGAAAAAGTTTTGCACATTTTTATTGCATACATGAGTACAACTTAGCCCAAGACCACAATTAAATCCATTATCTCTTCCCAGAAAATGTTGATAGACAGACTTGTGCTTAGTTTGTCTATAATACAGAATACGTTCTACTTGTACTTTAGTACTTTAATGTTTGCCTATGTTTGCCGTTTCTATAACAACGTAATGCCGTCTATTCCTTTTTGCTATTGAAAGTCAGTGAAAAACGAAGCTCTTAGGTCCACTTGTAAATGAGAAAAAGAAAAAAATAATAAAAAGACTTCTCCATCGAATGCAGGAGAACGCGTAACCAAGTGAATGTGATCTCTGATTAGTCGAGTAAAAGGGCAGACCGGTGGACTCCTTTTTCAGTGCTCACTATGTTATATGTTCGCCTGTGAACTTCAACAATAGGTAGAGTGTTAACAAAAGAAAAAAAGTGAATGGATTGTTTAAGACGAATACATGTATAAAAAATATTCATTGAATAAATTTCAGTAGATCTTAGTTTCTTTCCATTAGTAGCTTATTTGCTTCAACTCCCTTTATATATATATATATATATATATATATACTATATGGTTGTGTATAAGGCTGTCTGCCTATATAACCCATTTGAACGGCATGCATACAGTAAGCAGTGTTCCATAGTGAAGAAAATTGACACAGTTTGCATAAGATACGAATGCTGCACGGTGTTTGCACTTGCACGAACGGTCTACACCAACAGGGCATTAAATTACACTAAACACTTGTTTTGTTTCTTTAGTAGCACGCTTGCTTGGGTTTTTCTTTTTTTTCTCTTTTTATCTATATCTATATATTTGTTCGAACTTATCCAAAGAAAATGTAATAAATATTTTAGTAACATTTGCAAATTGTTTCACTACACCTTTCAAATGAGAAAATAAATCTCAACAGGATTTAGACCGCCCCGTTTTTTTAAAAAGGAAAAATCACAAATTGGAATTTGCCTCTGACATACTCTTAGTTGAATTATAATATAAATAATTAAATATTAACTTTTTCGGGTAAAACAATGCGTTTGCGGAGAAAATGAAATTGATGAAAAGAAGTATTTACAGAAAATCATTATTAATAAAATCTGCGAGTCTGCGAGAGTATCTTCTAGGCTTTTGCATGTGTGCTTATGAAACCAATATACTGCACATAGGGGTGCACAAGGGTATCAGTGTATATATGCAAATGAAACAAAAGCATGGATTTCATAAAAGAAATATTATCATATTTACGAGTCCATTGTATGTGTATGTATGTATGTATGAATGAATGTTTATGATAAACAAAGTGTTGCGCATGTGCTCATAGGTGCAGAACAAGTTTTGTTTCATGTTTAAACAATAGCAAGTGTTAGGAAAGAAGCACAACGTCCAATACCGCAAATTACGTACGTACCTACATATCTATATATGTACGTAAATAGCTGTAACAATTATACATATATGGTATTATTTTTTTTTTATTTATTTATTTAGTATTATTATTATTTTTATTTATTTATTTTTTTTTTTCTTTTGACAATCAAACTCATGCAAATCCACGACTAATTTAATGCATTATGTAGCGCATACACATTTGGTAAAGCAGTTTAAAGTTAATGCCAAGCATTGCATTTACGTCTGCAAAATGCTCTCGACACCAACGTGTAATACTAATACCAAACGCTATTGGGCGTTCTAATAATGGTCGCTCATTTATATAGGCAATCGTTCACGTTGCATAAGAAATGTTGTTAGCCTGCAGTTAAATATTAATAAATTGGAAATAGTCATACCGTACGTAGAAAAGCATGCATGTCACAGACAGTTCAAGAAATGGTTCTTTGTTCTAGTTGGAATTTCTTTTTTTTATTTCACTCATTTGCTTGTCTCGCCTTCTCGCCTTCTCGTCTTCACGCCTTCACGCCTTCCTTTAAAAGTTTATTTCTTTCACAAATTTTATTTCAACTTTACTTGCTGTCTTGTTTTAATTCCTCTTCTAGGATGTGCTTTAAAATTACGATAAGCAATAAGCGTATGAGCATTTGTTTGCCTTAAGCGGTTTTAGTCACTTTAATTAAGTCTTAGTAGGACATAAGACGCACGTTTTCGTGCATTCGTCGGAAACTGTTGTTGCCAATCTAAAGTTAATAGCGTTAATAAACTGGATGCGACCGCTTAACTTAGAACAATCGAAACGCACTAAGCACACGTTTTCTATCTAAAATGTTTACATATATAGTAAGTCAATAAGAAACACGCACACACACACACACTCCCTTTACACAAATATCCTAATCAACTTTTTCGAAAAGAAAAAAATGCGACAAACACTAGATTGTAAGTCAAACATCCGCATTCACGTCCTCCATGTCTTTATCGTTGAGAGAGAAAAAATCGACTGAACGTATAAAGTCTTTTTGTGAGTGGATATCGAAAGCCTTTTTTTTTGTTTGTGATTGCAAAATTTCGTTTTACTCTGTTTATATGTAAAAGTGTTTTTTGAGAGTAAAAATTTTATTGATGCACAAGTCTTTTTTGAGAGTATTTGAGCATTGAAAGTGTTTTTGTTATTGTAAAATTTCTCTGAAATCTCTGTCGTATCTGCCATACATCATAAATTCTGTCTGTAGCACTTGACTGCATGCACACAGGGTACATGTGGAAAGTGAAACACATTCATGGTGTAGTTAATAATATTGATATTTCAATGCAAAAGCAAACACACGCACACGCATACCTACATGCATGCAAACTAACTACGACTAGTAAGTTATACACGGCCGTATGTGCTGGTGTGAATCTCTATTGCTATGGCGCAAACGTGTACCATACAAGTCAAAAACACAGTATCACAATCACTCGCTCGTCGCCTCCTCTCTCTCTCTCTCTCTCTTAAAACTATTTTATATGGTATTTTCCGAGACTTTATATTCAGAATTAAGAAGAGCTTTGGCAAGGTCTTAGGTACGAACTATTTCTTTCCTGATTTGAAAGAATATAGGTAGAGCATCTTTGCCGAACAGCACACTCTACCGATACTCCAGTTTATTTCTATAATAATCTATGATATGTGCAACTAAAGGCGCAAATGGTTTATGGGAAATAAGTCTACATTTTCTTAAGAAGATTATCGAGCATTATTTTTTTCTCCCGGAACGGGACATTTGCCATATTGCAGATTCTGCTGTACTATACATGTACGAATATATAGTGTAGTATGGATAGATATTCTGAAGCCTGATGTATATCGACAACAACGAACTTAACACACTGTTCGATAAAGTAGGACTCCCTTAAGAAGAAAAAAAAATAAAAAAATAATGGATGCAATGCAGTCCAACTTGTTTTCGCTCGACTTTCTTTTAAAATGATTTATATTCTGATACTCATCGTCATCCATCAAATGAAATATTTTAGATGAGTCAAGTGTATTGATCCATTACTCGTGAAACTTGTCATTGCGGAGCTTCATATGGATTTTTGTCTGGAGGACATACTGTCCTTTGTTTTACTTTCTAGCTTAAGGCACAATTGTTTAACAAAATTGCTCCATCCGTAGCTCGATCCGTGCGCAATTAGTAAAAATATTGACTTATCTTCTTCCTTACATCACGACCCTTTAAAAATGTTCGTCGTTAGTACGTTGAGCCATCTAATCTTTAAGACTTTTTAAAAGGTTATGCTAGAAATAAACGGCGTTAGCTCCAATACCTTGCAACACCTTACTTACTTACGCACAATTCTAATCACTTTTTGAAAAGTTCATCTAATGGTGGGTACAAAAAAAATTCGTTTTCAGCCGACTCGTTTCTCGTTTCTTCTTTTTCCTGTTTCGGTTAAAATGATTTATTTACTCGCCTATACATATATAGGTATGCAAGTACTACGTTATGCTTTATTTTACATATTTGGATCGTGACTCATACTTAACAGTCAACATATCATGACCTTTACGATGCTGCATTATTGAAAAAGTGATATGTTTGCTTGCATAAGTGTGGGTTATTGAAACCCAATAAGAATGCGATCGTTAACAGTGTTGTTATTATTTTCTCTTTTTACTTTCAAAAATTCTCTTAATAATTCTCTTAATGTTAAAGCTTATCATGTATTTTTATTTGATGTTTGTTTCATTTTCCTATTATTCTTCGGCATAAACGCAAAGAATATTGACTCTGCTTGAACATGCCTAAGAGGTTATGAGATTTTAAACCGAACAGATACGAATTCCAATTATGCATCTAAGTAGAGAAAAAATTATACTCTGCAAATAAAGCTGTTATTAGAGATAAGCGAAAACGTGATTGAGGAAAATGGGGGAACAGGTTCATATGCTGTGGCAATAAACATAATGGCAATCGCAGCCGTAGTAGTTATGGCAAACAAGCGAGCAGTCAGATAGTAAGGCAGGCAATCAACAAATGGGAAAAAGACAATGGCCAACGTTTGCTTTTATTTATTTATTTATTTATTGTCTTATTTTGTTGTTTTTTTTTTTTTTTGTTGTCTTTTTTCATCATCAATTGGTTATTTAACTGATTGACGGGCTGGTGGTTGTTTGGCATGTTGCTGCTTTCCCAGCACAACACCCAACCATTATATGCCAACTATCTCTCGCGTTGTTAAGGCAACGAACAAACATTGTAAGCAACGAGCAAACACTATTAAACTATGTATGTTGCCATAGAAAAAGGAATGCGGTATTCATGAGTTAAACGTGAACGGCAAATGAAAAGAGAAAGAAGGCCCAACAACACAGAAGAAAATTAATATTAAAAAAAAAATAAATAAATAAATAAAAACTTCGAGAAGTATGTCCATTTGTGTTGAAGTGGAAAAAGGAAAGAAAAAAAAAACCGAACCCATACAAAAAAAAAAAAAAAAATAAAAAAAAAATTATAATAATAAAAAATAAATGAATAAATAGAAAAGAAAAAAGAGTAAATTGCGGCATGTAACGGCATTAACCCATGTTGAACCCCCCCATACCATAATAATGTTAGAAAGAAAGAAGATGGTATTGAAATGTTGCGTTTGTGTTGAAAGTAAGAAACTCACGATAAATACATAGACATATTAAATGCTAGTTTTCTGTAGGTTAAAAGAGCTTTTTCATGTTTGTTTCATGTACATCGACTGTGCGCATAAGATGTTTCCTTTGTTTGTACGCATTAGTTGATTTGTTTGCTTCTTTTTTTATTTATTTATTTTTTTTCTTCTTATCTCCCAACTGCCGGAGATAGTTAGACATTCTTCTCTCGACTATGCAGTCTTTTCAAATACTTTTGTGTGTATGTTGCGATCATATTGTAACTTGAACCATGAAAACGAATAACTTCACCCAATACATTGTTAGAGTAGATATTATTAAAACGGTAAAAATGCGGTGAAGACCATATTAAATAAGTTAATTAAATGAGTTAAACTTTAAAACTCGATAGCAATAAAAATTCGCGGAAGGAACTTTATTCATATATATTGAAAGTATGCGCGTATATACGCATAAACATCTTCTAACTGTTACAAATCGTTTATCATCTACATCTATACCGTCTGTGCAAGCAAACGACATTTTACAATCAATTTAATAGAATAATAAAGTAAAGTTGTTGTTTGTCAATAGTAGAAATGTTGTCAGCCAGTAAAAGAATCGTTAGCAATTATGTTTGAAAAGGCTTCAATATGTTCGTTCACGGTTAAGGCCTTGACAATCAAAAAAAGCTGCAAAATTTTCAAATATCGTTTAAGTATTTTCAAGAGCGCCTAGTAGAAGTCACAATATTGGGCATGTATATATATATATATATATATATATATTTACAGATATACGTATATGTTAACGTATTTATGCAGACCTATACATATTTAGGGTCCACATGACCTCTACATTTCTAGCTGTTCCATAGACCATAAAAAAGACTACTATCCAATTCCCTATAAAACTGGCATTCTGTACTAGCCTGCGAGGTTAGTCTGAGCTTATTCTTATGCACACATTAAACAGATTGCGGATAATAATCAGAAGTACTACAATTATGTATATATTAACTCTCTGCTCTATCACAGACTCACTGCGCACATCTACCGTGATGTGATAAACCTGTGGGTATCATCAACCAACAATTACTTAGCAAAACCGATTGAAATATTTGTTGTCTTTTAGTAAGAGCACTTTTGCCAAAAAATATTTTCACAAGGCATGACTATCTGAGTTTGTAACTTTAACGTAATCCAGCCAGGTACCGTCGTTTCTACCAGACAAACAAATCCATTACAACTCACAAGCTATTGCTATGACAGAACACGTTTTTGTAACGATATGCACAGATGAAATTTCACATTCGGTCTAAGTGAAATTTTTCATATCAAAACATCGCCTTTCCTCCTCTTCTTTCAATTGTTCGCCTACCTTGGTCATAAAGTATACAAAATTTAATCTAGTTGTTATATAAAAGGCTTGTTTTACACACACATTATTGGGCGGAAGATTCGAAAAATGGATCTGTGCCGTCCAAGCAAATCCGGCGTGCTTGCATCATAAAATACCAAAAATTAGACCTTATTGACGTATATCGGTTAATATTGTATATTGTGTACCGACGTTTGCATGAAAGTATTTCATCCAGAATAATACTCTCTATCGATTTTAGTTGAAAAATATTTAAAATGTAATTTTATTTCGTATGAAAACTCTTTCAAAATAAGATTTTATATAAGAAGTAAGTATTCGTAAAAATGATCCGATTCAGTTCAGTTTCAAAAATTTTCATGTGTCTCCTATCTCAATATGCCAAACACCGACGTAGGCGGATTAGACGGACATATGGACAGATTGACAAATTGATTCTGCTTTGATTGATCTAATCTATTCGAAGGTCGCCCGGATGTAGCATACATCTGCACAAACTTAACATATTTACACCACAAATAATGTGGGCCATCACAATATACTCGAAGTGTAACACACCGAAACGTGACATATTCGAGCATAATTCAAGAGTGCATCGTTAATACGAAATTAAGGGAACTAACAAATTTACAAACTGTACTCTGAATTGAAATATTCGCAATTATTCGGCCTTGGAGGACAAACTGAAGATCTTATGCCTAATTTTTTCGAAGAAGTACATCGGAGACAGATAGAGAAATGCATAGAGGAATCATAGTAAACCATAAATGGTTTACAAGCCGTTCATATTATAATTTTTGCTGCTTCTCACTGCAAACCTAACTTCATCTGCAAATCATTTGCCCGTACAATAATTTGCTGTTGGTTTTAATGCCAGAGAAAACTTCGACAACTGCGGCTAATGGGCCTGAACTAATTTAGAGAAACATTTCTTGGCAAATCTGAACTTAGTGTATATAGCGTGCTAATGCAGACTTGTTTTGAAACATGTTCACAAAGCTCATCTCAATAGTAATTTAGAAGATCAAGGTTACAATGACTTGTACATGGAATGACCAAAGAAGAAAAATCGCTTTACTAGCTCGTGGAACATTTCACTCGTTTGTGATCCTGAAGGTCGGGAGACATCTGATTATTTACTTAAGTTCTTTAAAAAGTTGAAAGCATTTTTTGAGAAGGGAAAATTTATACACGCACAAGAGCGTGTCCATAGGACTGCTTCCAATTTTGCGAAAGCTTCTCGACGAAAATCAAGACTGGAAAATATTGGATTAAGTGAATATTATAAAAATATAAAAAAAAAAAAAAAAATGAACCGTAAGCACTTGTTTGCTATGTTACTATGTGACATAGGCGTACGTTTGTCAATATAATTCCATATAAATATATATTTCTTTTCTTTGTCCAGTTCCTATCGAGACATTAATGTGCCTTTGGAATTCTGCGCGCACTCTAATGAACCGTTGCAATTAGAACAGTACTGACAGTACATTAGTATTGACGCTTTTTAAATTGTTTGAATTTCAAATCGCACTCATATGTTTGCCTACGTGCCCGCAGTTCTGCTTAATATCTTAGGCAAATTGCTTTTTAATTTATATATGTACGAGTTATCTCTCCGCACTGCCTCTGCGTCTTTCTTGGTGAAAGGTTGCGATCTTTTATTATAAGACTAACTCATTATTATTATTGTTGTTTTTTTTTTTTTTCAAGTCTCTGGTAATTTGATAATCTATGTAAATGCGAGAGTTTTGCTTATGTGTTTTACAATTCATTTTTTTTTTTGTGCTCACACACAACTTTGCCTGTAGTGAGCTGTTTTTGAGTCAAAGTCTCTTTAACATTTATTTGCTTGTTATAAGCAAAATTGTGGGAATCGAAATGGAAAACTTTTGGCATTTATCTTATAAGTGATGGGGCTCTGTTTTTGGATTAACAACTACACACAAACGTCTCAGTGATTTAGTAATTAAATTATTAATGATTTTTTTCTATTTTTTGCTTACTTTTGAAAATTCATTTTCTCACTACGACTTTTGTTGTTTATGTATATTTGAAAAAACAAAAAAAAAAAAAAAATATAATTCATTCATCATTTCATTTTATCTGCATTTTGTTTTCTTTTTTATGCAAGTAACTAACTTACCTGATATCTTTTTCTTTATTCTTCTTTGCGTGCGAACGTAATATCGAGCTTAACTCTTTCATGACATCGTTACCCTTACGATCTAATTCTGTAAACAATTCAGAATCGTCGATCTTATTTAAATCGGAACCGCTACGACTTTTAATTGAAGCCGATCTATCAATAATAACAATAATAAAAATAAAAAACAAATAAATAAAAAAAAAAAACGGAAAAAGAAACGAGAATAAAATGATTTTAACATAAATAATTTTCTCTTACCTATCTATTGAATCTATACTACTGTTCATATCAAAATCCATCATCAGATCATCAGAACAGATCGATTCACAGGGGGATAACGTGTCTAATGATTCAGCGCGTTCCATTACCGCTTTGCGTAAAGAGAGGGGTGTTCGTAAGCTCAACTCCATGGCTTGATGCAAAGCGCTACGCGATTTTGTTTGACTGTGCACAGAGTTACGCATTGAACTCATGCTTTCTATTAGAGTGGGTGTATCGGCTTTATCCTTGCGCGAGGTAACGCTTTCGCCCCCACCACCACCACCGCCGCCGCCATCTTGCGAGTCATGATTAAAAAGCAATGCGGGCTGATCAGCGATTTCATCATCGATAAGATTTCCGCAATCGGACAACGATAACGAGTGAGAGGCATGAGTTGGAGTGCCGGGAGAATTTGGACTGGTCACATCTAACTCCGGTGATATTTCATCTATATCCTTTTCTTGAAGCTCTTCATTTATTTTATGTTTCTTTTGTTTGCACGGTGCCTCCTCGGACTCTGTGCTACTAACTAAACTATCCGTTGGTGAAGTCTCATCATCCAACAGAAACGTACTACCCTCCAATGCCATTACAGCGAACTTATTCTCATCAATAGCATTATAGAAACATTTTGGCCGCTCACTTTTTTCTAAAGGAACTTCTTTCTGTACACCCTGCACGTTATCAGTATCATTACTTGCATTAAGAGCAATAGTTTCGGTTAGAGATGCTTTATACAAATAAAAAGATAAGAAGAAGAAGAAGCCAAGGAGTATTTTATTAGAAACGATAGTCTGAGTAATTGCTTCTACATTTTCTTTTTGTATACAACTTATTATCTCTTTGATAACATATCTACACAAAGGATCCTAATAGACTCTCTTCACACTGCCATA
The DNA here is from genome assembly GCA_001077435.1 of Glossina morsitans morsitans. Lineage (NCBI taxonomy): Eukaryota > Metazoa > Arthropoda > Insecta > Diptera > Glossinidae > Glossina > Glossina morsitans. The sequence continues at coordinate 63,031 of CCAG010003299.1, forward strand.
TGAAACAGATAATTGAATGAGTTTCAGATATGATTTCAATTTTTGCCTACTTCGTGCGATAGCCAATCAAGCGAATATGTATGCGAATATGTCAGTTATTAGGATCAGGATTAGAGCGAGTGTTTTCAATTATTACTTACAAATTGTGCTTATTTGCATATCAGTATTTAATATACTCAGGTCATCGTCATTCAATTCCAGTTGTATTTTGGTTTCCTTTTCTTTTTCCTCCTCTTGTAATTTATTGTCTTTCTTGTTGCTATCTTCATTGCTGCTTAGGCTTAAATTACTGAAGTCCTTTGCAGCTAACGATTCGCCGCCATTACACCATGACGATATTATGGAACTTCCAGGTGAAGAAGTTTTACTTGAACATGTATTAATGTCTTTAAATTGTCGCTCCTTAAACACACGATTGCTTAGCAAACATTCTCATTCTACATTTGTTGCGTTCACTTAAACTTACTTTGATTCCTTTCTCCGTAGCGGATCTATCCAAGTGCAATTTTTCTTCATCGATCGACTCACTGTCTTCTTCGGATGGCGCATGCGTAGATGAATTGCTGCGGTCGCGAGAGTTGCTTTTAGTTTTACCTAAAAATTTTTTGAAAATTATCCCATGATATATATAGAGATAAAGGAAGTTAGGTGGGTGATACCTCTGCCGTCATGAACATTTTGTGTGCTTTTTAATTCGTATGATTCACGACTTAAGACCGTGTTTGAGCGTACCAAGCCACTTAGAGGTAGTGGAACTGTTTGATTTTCTGCTGGTAGCTTAGGTAAAGCCAGTGGCTCAACAATCGAACTCGACTCACTCGAAAGCGAATCATCTAAATCGCGCACTTCAAATTTACCCCGACCATTCATAACCATTTGCAGGTTACGTGGACGACTTCGACTGCGTTTGGGAGAGGCGTGCCGTGAACTCGAACGAACCCCGCTGGATGTTGAACTATCCAAAGCCATATCTAAGCTAGCTATTCCGGAATCAGCGGATATTTCACGGCTGCCACAAAAAATACGTCTCGTAGAACTGTTAGCCATATGTTTAGCAGTTTTCGGGTCGATGCACTGACTTTGCGTTGCTGTCACTGCATATTGATTCGTCGAAGTTGCTCCGCGAACTGTAATAAAATCCTTTGCACGTGCCCCTGTATTGGTAACTGGTGAAGACGCATAAGAGCCAGCTGGCGTGGTAGGCGTTGTAGCATTAATGCTTATCGGAACGGCATACTCTGGCTTAGGTAGACTAACTGTCTGAAGTGTGAATTTGGAGTACGTCGCGGCTGGCAAACGTGGCGTGGGGCATATACTAAACCGATTTTATTGAAATAATAAAATTTTATCATTTTGCGGATAACAAATATAGATATTTACATAACGTTGTTCTGCAAACCAGTGTTAATAAAATTTGCAGTCCGTCCATTCAAATATCCAGATGATATTCCGGCTACCATGGGTTGATCAAAAAATTGCCTTCGATCATATTCAATGGTACTATTCTGTTTCAAGTTGAATGTTATCGTTTTTGGTTGATTAGATTTCCGAGCGCCTACACCTTCCCTTGTTTCGCCATCACTTTCATTCGAAGAAGATATTATGCGACCGGCATGTGCACTTTTGGAACGACGTTTTACTGAAAACATGCAAAATTGCAAAATATTTTAGTTGAAAATTATTTTATTATATGTGTATATAGAGGTCATCGTAAAAATGATTAACCCTTTCATTCAAATCATTCTCAGTATCGAAAAGCACAAATATATCCATTACAAAACAACTTATCTGTGACATTTCACACACGTCTTGCGTGTTTAGTCTGTGTTTCATCTAATTGAGATTATATTTCCATTTATTCGTAAATATGTTGCGCACCCTACTTTTGAACTGTCAAAATAGCGAGAAATTTAGGTCGAATTAAAACTGAACATAAGAAGGCAACTGCGCAAAATAAGGAACAATAAGTAAGTAAAGAACAGAAAATGTGAAAATTACTTAATCGAAAAAGTATTTAGCTGTCGAAAGATCGAAATATGAACACTCGTTCACTTGCACGTACATGAATATTCGGGCCTAGAATATTTTCGTTAGGGATTTTAAGTGAAAGCCCGATTTTAATACCCCGTAGGTCACAATATAAAACGTAAGAAGGGTCCATCCCGAACCATCCCCCTAGAATCCCAACACCTCCGCGTCCCAAACTTCGTCAAAATGTCTCAAATTTTGTAGTCTATCTATATGTTGAACAGTAGATAATAAAACGGACAGACGGGCAGACGGATAGACGGATAAACAAGCTCAAATCATGTCAGTAAGTGAAGGCAGGTCCGCCTGCAGTCCTTTTGGATGTTGTATCCGCAAAATATATACATTTTTGTACATTTTATCTATCTGCGAAAGCAAGCGATCCATTTTTGTATTATCATTTAATACAAAATATATGTCCATACATGAATGCATACAATGAAACGTTCACATATATATGGAAATGACGATGTGATATTGAACGATATTGGAAACGATTTTAGATCGATACTTGGATGGGTGAGAGAGTAGAGTTAAGAAAGTGTAGATCCAATCTGGATATAATGTTCGCCTTACATCTCACTTTATGACATCATTGGGTAAAGATTTACATAACCTTTTAATTTCAAGTAGTTCTCAATCGGCATCAACTTGTATAATAATTTAATTAAAATTGAATTTCAATTAACTGGATTGATTGGCAGAGTTTCAAAACGTCAACGTTCACTTAATTAATTTTGCATCAATGCATATATGAACCTTCGTCTCTACTACGTTATGAATGTATTAAACTGTACTTACAATTGCTTATGAGCACACCTCTCGTATTACTACCGCCAGCATTGGTGCAGTTGTTATTTTGAATATTATCATGACTATCCTTTTGCCAATGCGCTGTGATATCGGTTGAGGAGGGCCGTATGGGGCCACGATAACCGAAACGGCTGCCAGCCCCTGGCAAAGTTGCTTGTCCACCTTCTCCAACGCTTCCTGCAAATTGTTCTGCGAATAAGCCTTGTGTCGGCGTATTTGCTGTATGATGTGCTATATGGGCGGCGGCACCCATTTTTTCAAAGTGTATGTTATTAAGTAAATCTGTAAGCATACGCATGTGTACACACAAACATGTACAAATCGAAAGAAATAGAAAGAAAAACAACAAAAAATTCAATTATGTGAATGTGGTTCAACATATTTTACTTTTATAAGCACATATACAAAGAACATGGATATACATATACATACAACGTGGATATATAGTGTATATATATATATATATATATATATATATATACATATTATTATTATTATTATATACATATGTGTAAATGCATAAACAAGCTAAATGATCGAACACCTGTTGGATGTGATTATGTACACATGGAGTACAGCCGCATACATATACATAAGCGCAATACCTGCATTTCCATTATCATCCCTGCTCGCTGCTGGATTGTTTACTATAGTTTCCGTTTTTCCCATGGCTGTTGTGAGACGCTCGCCATTACCCGTGCCATCTGTGGCACTCTCGTCTTCACAGAAATTATTACATTTATCCTGTTTTTTAGAACTCTTTGTCTCGCCTTTTATTAATTTCTTCAATTTCTTTGGTGTTGTATTCAGATTTTTACGAAAGCCGAATGACATTGCAGTACCTTTTGTTTGTATTTCATTGCCCTGATGCTTTTTTGATCTCTTCTTGCTTTCAATCTGACCCTAATAAGAAGAAAAAGGAAATTTTCAAATTAGAGACTTGTTTAAAAAGAAAAACAGCTATGTTATATATACATATATTTATATTTATATTTATATATATATATATATATATCACTTTGCATGTTTATTTAATCAATAAAAATTAATTGATAGATTCCGTTATTATTTCTGAACCTGTTAGTATTCGTAGTATCGCAGTTAAGCATAAAGGCAGCGACTTGAGTACAAAATTGCACTCTACAGCGCCTTGATTGGCTGTAGTATTTGTAAAAATAACTAACGAAAGAAAAAAGAATTCATTTTTCAATTCAGCCGGTTATTGAATTTTTTATCCAATTTATAGTTAATACCAGAAGGAGCGGTGGTGGTAGCGTCTTACGATAGATGACTAATATGAAGAATGTTAAAATCCTATACTGGAATGGAGTCGTTACACAATAAATACGAAATAAAAAAATTTCATGTGAAAACAAATAGAAAGAAATCATGTTAAAAATGATTATAGTAAGACTAAGTAAATGAAAATATAAAGAAAGAATACATCTCTTGTATTTAACGTTGAACACACGCACTTGACACACTCTTCGCACATATACATAATGGAATTGGAAATTTCGTACATTTGTGTCGTACTGCGTGCATGTATACTAACTGTATATATAAAAAGGGATGAATCTGTTAAAGCCGGAAAAACACGGCAAAGGATATTATCTTAGAGGGAAGACACACTTTGGAAAACTTTACCATATTATCTTCAATGTCGAATGATTCTAATTGATGAATATCGATTTCGTTATCATTGATTGACTGCTGCTTTAAATCAAGCGCCTCGTATTCCTTTAAACCGATGACGAGGTTCTCACATTCATCCATCTTGAAAAGAACTTAAAATGATTGTTGCCCCCTGGATAGGCGGGCCTCGATATATTGAATTTTCAACTTTAGACAGATTTTTTTTCAGCACCAACGTTACTATACGAACGGTTGATGTTCACGTTGATGGTGATAGAGATAGTTTAAGAGATTTGTTTCCTTTTATTTTTCACAAATTATTACTCAATTTGCAATCCAAGGGATGATTTATTAAATGTTTAAAACTTTACAAAATTTTCTTAAGCACTTTTTTTTTTAATCAATAAGTTTAATTTTTTCTTGTAAACTCTTTCCAAATATTGCAAGATTTATTGCAAATTTTAATTACTTTCAATATGGCAAAGGAATTTATGTAAACTAATTGAAAATATTTTTTATTATATTTTTACTCAGTGTTCTTTTTATAAGATTTATTTTATTTAGTTGAGTCGTAAAAGAATTTGTAATTTACTTATGATGTGCGTTAAACGTCTGCTATAAAGGAAATTCTGGGGTTTTCTGTGCCCTTTCATGCCTGTTTGTCTATTTTCCCATTTCCCATAACGCATGCGCATTCATCTAGAGAAATATTTTTTCCAGTGGTTATGCTTAGGCGCCATCTATGAAAATTTCCTGAAATTTTAATACGATGACTAATTCTGATAGATGCCTGTTAGGTGTATGCATCATAGCTTATCCTGAATTTCGTTCGCGAATAAATCTATTTTTAATAGAGGGCACTCAACAAATTCATTTAATTTAATTTCTTTTTCCACTTGTCTCTTAAGTAATTATAGCATTCGTTTTAGAAGAACATTTCAATATTCTTTGCATATTCTTAGACGCAAAATATATAAGAAATCCGTTGCATATTTTCAGGAGGAAAATACTAAGTACGTAAATCTAATGGATTATTACAGTACACATACGTAGTTAATTATCAAATCCTTAACCGTAATTTTTAATGAAAAACAAGTAAAAACATTACAGTCGGGCAAGGTCGACCATTTAATACCCTATACCACTTCGCCCAGTACAATTATTCGTTCGTTTTGACAGTCAGACACCACAAATGACACATTATGTTCATGCAAAGTTATATATTTCATGAAAGACCGCATATTAGGGGATGGCCAAAGGATCATATGACGTAATCCATACCTAACAAATCTAATTTACCTCCCGCAACTTTTACTATATCCCAATTTGCGTTATAGAAAACTAGAAATTATACTTTCACTCATATGTTAGTATCTAAATAATAGATCCATGTAGTCCAAATTCCGTACTGTTAATTTTTTTAGTCTATTTGCTGCTGTGGACGTAATTTCATCATAAAATATTTAAACCTTTTTACCTTATAAAGATGCTGTTTCGGTAGGAATGCCCCAGCCGAACCAAATTTTTCAGACTAATTTAAAATGTCAAAAGAGTTTTGTACAACGAGTTTTGTCGAAAAATTTTGAAAATTGCAATTGTCCTCTACAGAAAGATTGTTCAAATCGCGCCGTTGAAAACGTGGACTAGTGTACCAAATTTCATCGAAGTATCGCAAAAATTGCGACCATTAGCTTGAAGTAAGAAACACATGAGCAAATATTAAACAGATACACGGACACATAACCTTAAATCGACTCACAATCGAGCAGTACAATGAAAGATGGGTCTATCTGAAGCCCTTCTACATGTTATATACACCCACGCATAATCAAAATACTCGGTACCGCAAGTGGTGTAGACTATAATTACTATATTTTAATACATCGGCGAGTAAAAGGCTTTTGTGATAAATTACTTTCTGTGTAATAAATTGTTTTAAAAATATATGCACATTTCTAAATATTGTAGCGTTTACACCCTACACACTCTACTTGAGATACAGGGGAATGCAACATACAGAAGGACGCTAGATAGATCCACCTTCTGTCATACCAATCGATTCAGAATCACTTTCTGAATCTGATGAATGCTTCCCGCCCGTGGACGTATGTTCGAGTAGTATAAGCGTAATTTAGAACAACGTTCTGCAACATGACCCGAAGTCAAGTCTGCAAATACCATAAATCGAATTAATTTGGGAAAAGAAGTGCATGATCGTTTGCGATGGAAATTCGAGTGCAGAATATATAGCAGAAACGTTAAATACGATGAAATACCAGTGTGACGTAATTTTGATTTTGATAAAAGGTTTAAGGAAACGTCAAGTCTACGATTGATTTGAACGCAACCGTCGTTGGTTGTGAGAAGACGTATGCGCATGCTATTATATTCTTGTTATTCGTCTGATTTATGTCTGCGGTAAACATTCTCTTGAACGCAGAAATTACGAAAATATCGCCATCGAGACCCATTCGTAAATAGGACTCCCCTTTAGAACATAATAATCTTCGACCGATTAGCATCCTACCCCGCCTCTCCAAAGTTACGAAACATATCATGAAGCAACAACTTGATTCATTCTTGAATAACATTAATGACCTATATGATGCCCAGCCCGGCTTTCGACCAGGAAGTTGCACCTGGAAACTTTTCCAACTTTTCCAACACCAATGTTGGTAGCAGCTGTGTTCTTGTCGTTGTCGATTTAACAAAAGCATTTGACATAAACTCAACTTTTATCGTAGTCCTTGAAAGCTTATGTGTAAGTGACTCTAACTCTTCCTTAATTGAGACTATGTCTGCTGTAATGCAAGGTTCTTGTTTGGACTCTTTATTGTTTAATCTCGTCGTAAATGATCTTTGCAATTTGATTATTAACAACGACATCTTTCTCCTTTATAGAGATAATGCAAAGAATTTCCATTCGTTCGAAAACAAGAGTCGTTCACAATTGTTAACGTCTGGGTGATAGACGATATGCTTTGTGTTAGCTCCAGTAAGACTAAAGCTCTTATTCTTCAACGGTGCCCGTTTTGGGTCATTCAACCTCAACATCAAACTGTCTGGGTACTCCACTGATCTTGTAGATTCAACGCAATGTCTTGGGGTAACCCACAACAACTACACATTGACAATGTCTCTGCTCAAGATTGTCTTACGCGCCGCTGTACAATCTAAATCTATATTTGTTTTTAAAGGTTAAACGTACTATTGCGCATTCCCTCATCATGATGCATGTTAACTATTACATCCAAGTCTGTTCTGTGTACCCAAGGTATAGCTCGGATAAGCTTCAACGTTTTGTTAACCATATAACACGTTTTGCTTATAGCGTCAAACTTAGGGACCACATCTCCTCTTTCGTTCTTGCTTTCTCAAAATTCTCCTTTCCCGATTATCAAAAATGCAGATTGCTTATCTACCTCCAGAAAATCATTCAAACTCGATCCCCAAGCCTTTTAATTGAACTGCAGGACTGCAATCCTCAAACTCGAACAGAAACCCTGTAGACAAACACATCAGCCCAACGATCTTTTACTGTTCGTGTCGCCTTATCATTTAGTGTGCAATCCTTCGATGCTTCTTTGAATACGTTTAGAAAAAAATTGATCACACTGCTAAGCTCATAGTGTATATATTTGTTGCTGGTAAGATTTGATGATTATGGAAACAAGGGAACAAGATGATTACATTAGCAGCCATGCAGCTGACTTGTGCGCTCACCTACGTTATAGTTTCTTTTTGCACATGAAATGTGTCTATGTAAGTAGGTAATAGGCGTATGTAGTTACTTAATAAATGGATAAAAGAAATTGAATATAAAATAAAATTTAACACAAACATCGAAAACTGCGGCCAACGAACTAATATTCAAAATTTGAGAACTAGTGAGGCGGAGAGGGGTAAATGAACTGAGAATACCCCTGTCTTTAGAACTGAAAGAAAGTTTGCGGTTTTTGCACATTATTCATAACTTGGACCAGATACAAGGGTTACAATATCCATCTATATTCTGCAGGTGATCCTCCAGTACATGTACAGCAGCGAAGGAAACACTCGGTCATACCCAGCCTGTTTAGCAAACCACAAAAAAGTTTCCTATCGTTATCATCGTTTTTTTCTCACCTTTTTTAAGATGAATTTTAGTGTTAAATATAAATATAATTATCTTATTTGCTTTTTTTTTTTTACTTTCGCTATTCTTTTACATATGTTTACGTGTTAAAGCAATCTGCAATTTTACATCTCAGATTGTACCGCTGAGGGAGTTTTAATGATATCAATACTAGGGGGACATGGGAAATGTACATTTTTTTGTAGAGTCCTAACACGGTCCTTTGGGCATTATTTTAATTATTTTCGATTTATTTTACTACGATTGGTTCGTGATAGTGAAACATGAAATAACGCTATATGTATGCTATGATATAAATATATATTCTCAGAAATAAATATACAAAATAAATAATTGAGAAATGAAAAAATAAAAAAAATTTTAAAAAATTAAAAACCGACCGTGTTTTTTATACCAAGCACCGTTATCCTAAAAAAGACTGAATAGACGAAACAAACTAAATTTCCATACTCCATAATATTGTGTAGGCGTGGCTGTTCTTTTCTATTTATGCATAATGAAAGTACAAAATTATATCGTATGTCTGCTGCAGTTTACGGGCAAAAATCCAGAAGGCCAGGGTGGACTTGTATTGTACTGTGGACGAGTCCTTCTACCAGTTCGACCCATTTTCAACGTCAACCTGCGTGGACGAGCTTCCATTCTGGCTGCCAAATTTGAAGCAGACATCTCCATTTTTGGACTGATAGACTGACAAAGATTTCTCGAAAAATTCCGATTTCATGCTAATCTATGCACTTTATATGGTCTCTGAAACGTCCTTCTTGGTGTTGCATTCGTTTTAATAGAAGCATTCAGTTTTAATATTCTATAGCACTGGGTGAGCGTGGCTTTTTTTTACAGGTGCTGCAGGACTACCCGCAGAATGCATATGGAAATTTTAATGGTTACATCTGCTATGGTTTATCAGCAGCAAAAGAAAACAACAATTTGTTTTTTCTCAAAACAGAGGTGGGCCGAGGTTATCTCGTATTGCGGTCGTGTCTGTTGACCGAATCGGTACAATTTCAGTACCAATCTACTTGCAGAAAGTTTCAATCTTTATGTCAAATTCGAAGTCGATTGCTGCGTGCTTGCGCGTAGAAGAATATGCATCACAGACATTACACATGCAGACAGACAGACATGCTTCAATCGGCCTAGAACTATATATGCTGGATTAAGAGTATATCTACTTTATGGGGTCTTTAAAGTTTCCGTCTGTGTATTGCAAACGTTTTGACAAAACAAATATACCTCCCGCCATGAAGGGACATAGAACAGAAAACAAAGCGAAAAGGTATGTGATAATTTTTAGGAATAATGGCTTACAGTATTTCTCCTAAAACATATCAGGCCAAGAATGACATGCAACAGAGTGTGTAAAGAAATGATAATCAGGTCAGGATTACTGTTGAGCGCCTCACTAGTCTGATGTGATGATTTCTTTTTGTTAGAGTAAATAAATTGTAGCTTGTTGAAGATATGGCAGATCTCTTTCTCTCTCTCTCTCTCTTTCTCTATGTGTCATGATATTGGGAAGTGTTTTGAGATAATGTCCTACGAACGTAATTTTTAACACTTTCATTTCTTTTTAAGCAATCCACACAACACACATTCTCATTTAAACAAGTAAAAGCACATTAGTACGCCTATTATTAACTATCCAACACCAATCTACAGGTATTCATGTAACGATTTTTCAAGAGAAAACGTATATGGAAAAGGATCGAGAAAATGGTCTGATCTAAATCATTTTCAATAGCCTTCGTCTTTGCGCCAAAACCTGCACCCAATCTCTTCAAAATGTTTAACAAAGTACGAGCTGGGGGTTAAGCAAAAAAAAAGCAAGATTGACGGACAAACGAACAGACGGACAGACCACCTTAAGTCGATTCACAATCGACCGGTACAATGAAAGGTGGGCGTATTTCAAGTTCTTTCGCGCAAACTATATATACAATTGTACGAGGAGTGCTGCCAGTCGTGTAAAAGCATATATTTGTATACGGAAAAATATTAGAAAAGTGACAACACCGCAATGCAATCGGGGCTGAAGGAATTTGAATATAAAAAAAAATCATTCAATTTACACGTCAATAGCGAGGGAAGAACTCGGGGAGCACGGGTAATCGCAACATGATTGATTTTTGAGGAGTGGAATTCTCAACTAAAAAATGGCAATTATTTGTTAATAAACAAAGTTTGAATTAAGTTATCGAAAATCTCTTACATACATTTCTTTGAAATATTTTTTTAAAAGATATTGCAAAAAGTGCGAATAAAAGGAATCAAAATTCTTGGGGCTATGCTGTTGTTTTGAAAAATCGTATTTTGCGGAAAAGGAATTAAGGGTTTTACAATTACGTGTTTTTTCTTATAACAAATTAACCTTCTATCCCAGAACCATAAAACTGCCCTCCCATCTTCAAAAATTCTTTCTTATTGCCTTCCCTCGAACTCTATATTCGAGTATCTGTCGCTTATCATATAATTACCCTAATCTTTTATAATAATCTCTTAGCAGAGTAACTGATCGCTTCCAACATTCGTCACCGTTCAACATTAGAGAGAATGTTTACGAGAAATACTATACATTTGCGCAGACAGACAGATGGGCAGACGAACAAACGGGCATGTTTAGGTGCATTCAAGATTTGAAACTGGCTAAGAATTTTTATACTCAATAAAAGTTTTTCTAGCTTGTTTCTGCGCGCTATAAAGGTATCGAAAAAACAATTACACTTTGATACACTACAGGCTTGAGTAGGTGTGGTCAATTTTTTCCATTTTTGGAAAGATGCTGCAGCATCGCCCATAGGATATTTCTACATTTTTGTATATTTATCTGCTTTAGTTTATGAGTAATGAACAAAAAACCAATTTTTCATTCCGTTTGGAAAACAGAGAAGCTTTCTCAGTTTACGTGACGCTGCCGGTGCGTTCTTCGACTGATTTGCCCCATTTTCAATACCAAAATGCGTGCAAGAACTTCCAATATTCTTGCCAAATTTGATGTCAATAGCTTCATTTTTGCGGCTACGAGAATGTTTCCAACAGATGTAACACAGACGGACTGACAGACATACAGACGGACATAGGGACATGCTTAAATCGGTTTCGAATTTAATGCCAATCAAGAATATATAAACTTTGTGGGATGTCTGATGCTTCCTTCTGGGCGTTGCAAACGTTTTGACAAATTGAATATACCAATCATCCTTCGGCGATGGGTAAAAAAAAGTTGTTTTTTTGCAAAATGTACATTTGCCTGTTTCTTTAATATACCGATTAAAATACCGATGCATTTAGTTTTTTATGGGATAAGCGATAAGCCGCGCATTTTAGTCCACTCAACGAGTTGCAAAAGAACATCATTTCGTTCGGTAAAATAAGCCTGAATGTCGTTCGGCGGACAATTGATGTGTATTTGGACATCATCGTGAGCATCATGAAGGTTCGCTGTTGTGCCAGGAAAATAATAACGTTCTAAAAATAGATCCTTGCGGTATACCCGTCATTTTGCACGAAGAAACTTGAAGAAAATATCACTGGCAAACACATATTCACATGCACACGTCTATTTAAAAGGTATGATAGTGTCAGATTACCTATGTAAGGGAAAACATGAAAAGATTTCTTTGTTCTTTGGTTTTTTTTTTTTTTTTCGCTCAACGTACACTACGGAGGGGGACTACAGACTCGAATGTTTTGGATACATCTTATACATGAATGTGAATATATTTTACAACATTAACTGTGTGGCGATGCAGAATATATTTCTGCGAAAACCCCGAAGAAGTATCAGCCAAATGGACTACCGAATTCTTACCTAACCGATACAAAATAAATACTTTGAGGTCGTCATCTAAAGACGCCAAATTTGTCATCACAGTATCTTTGGTAGTGATAGCGCATGGCATTTATTGTAGCATTATATCCTACATAATGTATGGTATACAGATAGATGTGCGTATGCATGTATTCAATACCCAGAAGAGCTTGCGATAGACTAAGCTTTTAGTACACCAATCGATTCACAAGGACATCTGTCCACGAATATTTTGTTTTTAATTTGAAGCTTCTAATCTTCGAGATACTTTTAACGAAATTTGGCTTCGGTTCCGGGACCACACATATTAAAAGCGCGTACGATCAAATTATGTCTACGATCATACGACCCCTACGAACCTTACTTTTAAAAAGTCCTCGCAAGAAAATATATACCTTCTTCAATATTCCTCGACAAAAGCCAATAGTGACAGAAAGTATTGCGACATACTGCACGAATTAAACATGTGATGATGACAAGTGATGCGATATATAATTTTGCCTAATATGTGTTTCGGATCCGTTGCTATATGAAACGTAAGCCTCTGCGTGTAATTTTTGAATATTTTACGATGAAAATTAGTCCTCTTTGTGGCAAGAAGAAGACCTATCAGACAGACGAAGAATTCTATTAGCCGAAGTGGTGTAGGGTATTTAATAGTCGAATTTGCACAAGCATAATGCTTGACCTAGCTTTTACCCAATATCATGTTACCGATAATAACTTCCGAACGATAACGGTATTAGTTTATTTGATTGTTTGCAACGAAGACTTTGGAATTCTTGACTGTCTTTGAGGCGCTTTTATTGTTATGCCCGCGCGTATTCTATAATTTATTCAGTTGATTGGTGGAAATTTTCTGTCGTATTCTTACATTCTCTCATCTTTTTCTTTTTTTTTTTTAATTTCAACATTGCAGGACAGTTGCTAGTCGTAAATAAATCCAGTCCGTATTTCAAGTAAGGAGATGAAAATTTTCCAAATAAGCAGACGGTAGGAGGTGCCTTCTACTAATTTAATGATGGCATAACCAGCTCATTACCATTCTACTTATATAGATATAAAAAAAATAAAATTAATTATTGTATTCACTTACCTTTAAACTACATTCACATCCGGAAGAAGCCTTTGATGGTGCATCATGTTTTAAATTATTTGAAGATTTTAATTTACTTGAAGGTGATGTCGCCGTGGCCGTCGCAGTCGCTGAGAGTTTAAGAATTTTTTTAACTTTTTGTTGCTTGAGAAAATTCTTGACATTATAACTGTCGTAAGCATCTATTTTATCCTGGTCGGATGTTATTCGCTGCATTTGTATTTGTTGCTGTTGTTCTTGCCATTGTCTTTGGCGATACAAACGTAGCTGAACCATAGAATGTTGTATGTCAGTATAGTAATTATGATTATTGTTATTGCTATTGGCAAGGTGGACATCATAATCGTAAAGCTTACTCGGACTAATATTGCTACAAATAGCGACTGCAGGAGTAACAGGAAGATTAGCAGTCGCAGCGACATAAGAAGACGACGACGAAGACGAAGACGAAGACGAAGACATAGACGTAGACGAGAAACTCATAGTAGCTATATGTTTGCCAACATCTAATAGAGACTCAACGACGTCATCATACTCATCATTATAAGTTGTAATATTAGCCTTGTCATCGCATTCAATCTTTTGCTGTATGGCAACACAAGTGTAACGGTCCGTTGAATCTGTGCAAATATTTTCAACGATTATTTCCTGGTTATTATTTGCTACGTAGGATTCGTGTTGCCGTTTCTGTCCCTCTTGTTTTTGCTTTTGTTTTTCATTTTGTGCGCTATCTTGGCAGTCGGCCGTGATGACAACAACATTGCCATTCGTTCTATCGTTGACAGCAATGTATTCGTACAATTGATTCCCTTGGCCATCTTTAAGTGCGACATACTCTGAGCTCTCCGAATATTTACCCAATATATGGCTGGCTGCTGCCAAATTCTTTTCAGATATTGTAGCTATCGTTAGACTGGTTGGATTTTTCGATATACACTTTCCCATAGATTACCAAATTTGAACTGGCACAAAAATTCTATGTATTGTATGTAATGTTTGTATCGATGTAGCTATTGCCACGATGCACGATGCTGCATAGGCAGTATTAAAGCCAAAAATCTCCGCATTTACGTTAACCGAAAAGAGAAGGTGTTCCTGTGCAAAACGAAGGAATTTCTCCTCTATTTTGTGTTTCATTTATTTATTTATTTTTTTGTTTTTTTTTCTTTCTTTTTTATTTATATTTATTTATTTATTTTGTTCCTTTTTTGCTTCGCAAATGCAATATATTTCTGTTTAGTTAAAGGCCAAATGCTCTTATTTCTTGAGTAAGAGTTTCTACACGATTACTACACAAAATGACACATACAACGCAATCCTATAGATGTAGGTGTATATATATATACATATATATCTGCTTTTTTTGTAGTAGGTTTGATATTGCTGTTGCCGTTATTTAGGATTACTTTCTGCTTGCTTGTTATTGCTAACAATGATATCGCAAATACGGAATATTATTGTTTTGCTTGCGCTATTGCTATTGCTATTGCTGTTGTTGACAAAATATATTGCCAATCTTGTGTGTTTTTACTGCATTTACTACCGAAAATTTTTCGCCTTTATTTTTAAGGGCAGGATAAACGCTCTTCTTGCCGATATTGTTGTTGGAGGGGGAAGAGAGGTAGTGGATTTTTTGCTTTGGTTTTGTGTATGTGTGTGTGTTGTTTTTTTTCTTTTCTCCCTCTCTTTATACACGCGGAATATTAATTTTCTTTCTTTCTCGAAATAACTTTTACACATTTGCGAATTGATAAGAAATTTCTTAGCGTATATCAAACACTATTGCATTTGCTTTCGCTGCTGCATTGTACGGTATAAATGTTTGTATGCGTGCGTGCATAGGTATCTACATACGTCAGTTTCTTCAACACTTTGTGAAGAAGTTCTTTAACACGCACGTCCTTGCTTTGCACGATAAAGTTAGCTAAGATTTCTTGATAAACTTTTACAATCTTGCTAAAAACAATCGCTGCTAAAAATATATATAAAAAGAAGAAATTAAATAACTTTTTAATTAATGTTTTTAAGCATTGTATTAAAGAGGAAGGAAAGAGAGCAATAGAAAAGCGTAAATGAGGCAGAGAGGTAAGCGGAAGGTAGCCGCAAAAGAATGATACGAGATATATGAGCAAGAATTTCAAACTTTAGTCTACGAATTCAATTTATTACATATATATACATATATATATATATATATACATATAGCATGCATATGCGAAGTGAAATTAAATAAAAATTCGCGACAAAAGATAAGTAACAATACTCATTACGAAAAAACAAAAAAAAAAAAAAAAAATATATGTACGCAAATTATTTTATTATATTTCAATTTCAAGTAATATATGATCAACTTGTTTATATCACATCAAAACAAAATTGTCTTCAATAGTTTTTGCGACAGGAAAAGTAATTATATTGTAACTAAATCATTACTATTTCATTAAGTATATGCATGCACATAACTAAATAATGATATTTGATATATGTACTTATATATATATGTTTATATGTACATCTGTGATATATATTTACGTATATATATTTACATACGTAAATGTATATTTACACACACACACACACACACACACACAAATTTGTATACATATATATATATATATATATATTATCCAAATTATATATATAGGCTTCACTATAATTTTGAATATTTGAATCAAGCAAAAAATCGATAGATTGTCGGGCGAAAATGACTATAAAGTGTCTTATACCACTTCGACTAATACAATTCTTCATCTATATTGGTTATAGAATGTCATAAAATGAACTTGTTTACCCAATAAATAGACTTATGTTGTTCACATTTTCTAAAAAAAAAATTTATTTGTTAAATGTCTAACATATAACCAATTTCTGGTATAAAGAGGCCAAAAGTTACACCTTATTTCCGTATAAAGGCTTACATACTTTCTTTTGGAGAACGAGAGTTTTTAATGCAAGAGTGTTTAATAAAACAGTGATCCCATCCAATCCAAACTTTTCACATTCGTTCAATATGCCAAAATGTTGTTGCTCTTCGCCGATAATATGATACAACGATTTCAACAAAATCGGGTTATATATGCGAAGTGATTGTCAAAATGGTTCGACAAAGTCCTATCTACAATACCGGTCTTTCTTTAATCAAAGAATGTCAGTTTCATTAAAATATCCGAAAAAAACAATAGCCTTTATTTCTAACATAAGTGTGCCTAAGACATGCTTAACCGAAATAAAGAAATGATTCCGGATCTATATATTATAGCTTAATACAACTCATTTGATGTAGGAAGAGATAATAGAAACTCAATATTCTTCCTGCAAACCTCTACCATTACAAATATTTTTATTATTATTACTAATCAATAGATCTCGTATTGGATTCAACCCATTTCGTCAGATTAACTTTAAAAATTAAAATTAAATAGGTTTAACACTAAGCTTGCTATTATCGAACAAACTACAATTTTGCTCTTTTCTTCTAACTTCTGCCCTGCGCAATATTTCATTAAAGTCTTTTTATTTTAGAATGTCTTTTACTAGAGTGCGACTCTACAACCAAATCGTTCATTAAAAATTTTTATTTAAATGAAATTATGTATAAAAACCTATTAGGTGATCGTAGACATCAATATAATATAATTGGAGATTTGTACGGTATACGCGGAGTATGTGATATGATTGACGTTAAGTTATAACAAACAACCAATAACAACTTTAATTACATCATTTGTACAATTAAAATTCATTTCAAAACACCATAGGGATAATTAATAGCTTCAGCCCAAGCCGAATATAATTTCGCTTGTTTATTATTATTTCTACTCTTATCAAGCAAGTATCAAGTAACAATTAGTGAAGTTTTAACAGAATTGTTTAATTTAAAAAAATATTTATGTCGGTTGATTAATATGTAAAAAGAAGAAGTAATAGAAGAGAGAAGAGAAGGGAAGGGAAGAAAAATAAGAGGAGAGAAGAGAAGAGAAGAGAAGAGAAGACAAGAGAAGACAAGAGAAGAGAAGAGAAGACAAGAGAAGAGAAAAGAAAAGAAGAGAAGACAAGAGAAGAGAAGAGAAGAGAAGACATACGATATTGCGATATTGTAAACGTAGCAACAATAGGATCGATTCAGAAACTTTTTGCCTACATATGTAGTTGCATTAAATTGAAAATATATATTCGACTGAAGAATGAATGACATTAACATATGAAGACTATCTTGCGAAGATTTGCATTTTAACTACATCCGATAAGACTTAGTAAGAATTAATCGTTGATTCTTGTTAGTGAGAGCCATACGGATATACTTTGAGAGACCGTCTGTCGCTGTGCAGCGCATTTTGCCCAATGCGATCGCGTGATTTATCTTGAGACATATATATCCGTTTTTAGTCTAATATCTTCAGGGTAAGATAATATTTAAAGAATTAGGCACGATTTCATGCGTATATTAAGCCGCGCAGAATTCGAGAAACTCTCTCTGTGTAACAAGAAGAAGCAATTCCTTAAACATTCAAGCGTAATGTTTCACAAACGTTTAACCCTAAGGTGCAACAATCAATGGACTCACAAGTACGTGGAAAATTAATTCTTTATGTTTTGTGTTTTGACAATTCTAAGTGTTGTTAGATATCTTTCGAAGCTTGCACTGCATAGTTTAGCATTTTTCACTATAACCTTCTTCGGAATATCTTGTCATTTTGTTGTGTGGTTTGCAGTAACTTGAAAATCGTATCTCAATTAAATCGTGAAAATTTTCATGTCGGAGTTTTTTTACGACAAGGTTACGCCGCGTATCAACTTACTTCCACTTTTAGTTCACTACTAATCTTGGAGTCACACCTTCGCGTGTATCAAAGCTAATAGTCTGTAGATGAGTAAGGAAAGAATACTGTGACATTCGTTAGTTTTGAGAAATGTGTTTGAATGTCGAGTCGATCGGTATAATCAAGGGCGAGTCTATCGCAAGTCCTACAGTGTGTTGTATGCATTTGAACAAGCTTAACATAACCTTGATAACAACAAATGTTGTAGGGTCTAAAAGTAAAATATTTTTTAAATAAATATTAAATCAGGAGAAAAAAAACTCATAATTTTTTATTTTTCTTTAACAATCTTTGCTCCCCTATAATTTTTGTAAATTCGCTGAAGCTGAAATAACTTACACGAGCCCATGTCAAGCAAGTATCTGCTCTAGGCTTTTGAGAGGAATTCTCCTTTTTTCGGCATATTCCCTATAGATGTAAAACGCTGATGGTCAGAAAGAAGTGGGCGAGAGAGAGGAAGAGGTGAGGAGGGGCCGCAGCCTGTCGGATCGGTAAGTGTTATGCCTTTAATGGCCAAGCATTCATTATAGCTGCAAGCATACATTAGTCGCAATTAGAGCAAATAATGGTCAACCACGCTGGAAATTGTACCCGGATATTCTGCCGACTGAATAGCCGCACTTCTTAACTGCTGCCCTATTGCTGCTGTTGAAATATCAGTAATTTTATTGAAAACTTCGTTACGGGGTATGCAAGTTTTACGTAAACTTGTTCATTGTTAAGTGATCGCGTAATACGACGATATTGCTCTGCCGTTAGGCGGGCTCCTACGACAAGGTAAAGATGAATACCTGCCTATGTAATGACGAATACCTTACTAAAGTTGAGCGAATTAAATCAAAGTTTAAATTTAACTATGCAAACTCGGAAATAAGCCGAACTCACGCCTTCGCATGAATAATGAATTATTGCCGATAAATATCAGCAACTGTAAGCGAAATTCGTAAGCGAAAGTAAGCAATTTCATCTATTGCGGAATATGTAAATTTTTATCAGTCTAACGTTAATTGGTTGTTTGCGTTAAATAGTCCATTGCATCGAATGAGAGACATGTGGTGCCTCGGAAAACACAAAATATTTTATATTAAAATTTATTGCGCTTGTTTAGAATATGTTCGCAAATAAAGTTGATATCCCTGCGATTTCGCAATGCAAGTTTTTTATGCAATTTTTCATAACTCGTTAACAAAAAATACTTTTAAATAAAAAATTTTAGTTATGCCTGCAACGAGAGCTCTCAATTTATGATTGTATGTGCATATATGTAAATATGTGTATATGTAAGCATGTGTAAATAAAAAAGAAAAAATAGAAAAAAGTTTATTTGATTGATAGTTTATATAAAAGTTGAAATATTTTTTGCGGAAAAAATGTCATTGTTTTAAGCTTTTTACGATGTACGTATGTATAACTAGAACTAAATAACTATATATAAGTGTAGCTAACTATGCATAAACATTAACTTTTAAATTCTTATATGAATGTGTGTGACTTTCAAAATGTATATATCCCAATATATCGCTTTACTTTTTATCAGCATTGATCGGCGATAACAGATTTAGTAAAAGTTTTGCACGCATAAGCATAAGCATGACGACGTTTGATATTGCTGTTCATTTGAAACGATATATTCATTCGTTGGCACAGTGCTGATGCTGATATAATATTTTAACAAAAGCGCTCGCTTAGCCTGCTAATGTTAGCTAAGCGATGAGTTATTTTAAAGCATTGTAATTGGTTCAATAACATCGAGTATTTCTAAACTGCAATAATGAAAAAACTGATGGATAGAAAATTTCGTCAGATATATTCTACTCGTACTTTGGCATCAACTAAAGTTTCAATATCGAAAAATATCAAATTCGTAGACATTGAAGCGTAACAAATCTTTTGTCGTACCATTGCTAGCAAGTATACAGTGGTAACAAGTTAATATGCTAAAATGTGTACAGTAAGTAAAAAAGTGCGATGATTACTCCCTTCTCTCTCGACTCTCAATGTAATTCAGATAATCATTTAAGCCACGTACATGATCAAAATCCTTTCAAGATGGGTTTGCGTAAGAATTTCTCCCTAAAACTGATCATTACTAAGAGTATAGAAGAAGTGTATGGCTATAGATAGGATCCACTCTTTTTTAAAGTTTCTTAGTGCTCACTTCTTAGAGTGTTAATCCAAAGCTCTACAGAGCGAGGCTCATGTGCACGCAGAACAGATAGCTGGCAGTGTACACCTTATGAGTGTCATACTATCTTTGCATCGCATAGTCTACTCGTATACACTTAAAAGAAAATGCCTCTACGAATATGACTGTTCTCTGCAGCATTTACACACATGAACGTATTACTTTGTACTACACAGTCAACTGATTTGTAAATATTACTTGAAATTACTGTAACTTATAAATGAAAAGACGCTTTCGGAATATTTGTTCTCTCGAGGAACAAAAGAAAGGAATTTATTACAGAATGCTAATCTGATTACTCGATAGAATAGTGCACTCTTTGATTGCATAGTAAAAGATATATAAGAAGACTTTAGTCGGACATTTCACCAATGTCTCCTACTACTACTACTAATAATGAACCGATCGAAGTCTGTAAACCTTTGCCTAGAACCTACCAAAATAAAAAAAAAAAAAATGGATGAACATGGAAAAAGTGCACAAATTTCTTGATGTCTTTCACTTGCAAACCCAATGATTTGGCTATCAAAAAATCATAGTGCGTCCGTGTCCTGCGAATACACGTTAATTTTCAGGACAGATTTGCGTAAATAATTTCGCGTAAATTGCACAGAATTTGCATTTTATTGATTTCGCATTGTCTTCGACATCGACCTATACGCGGCACATATATACGCTAGTTTTTTACGAGACAATTTTCCCTTAGTTTTGCATAACGTTCAAAGCTTAACGGATTAGTTATCGACTTCAGAAAATCATTGGCTTTTTTTTTTGTTTTATTTTCGTTACGGACGTGTCAAAATGTAATAATATTATGAATGAAATTTTTGCACATTTAATAATACACCCTACAAAATATGGCTGGTTTAAACTGTATTCGCTTTCATGGAAACAATGTCGTCTCATATGCATTTAAATGCATAGAATCTTTCCGGTTATAGTTTAGTCAAAATGAAGGGTGTGTATGCGTACGCAAATGAATTGAATTATATTTTAAATTTCCGAAATTATATTTCCAGTAAGCAGGCATGGCTGACGATTAAATACCACATACCGTTCCGTCATAAGATATGGAATCCGGAACTTTATGGCCATGTAAAAGCTGAATTCTCATAAAAAATCTCAGATAGGAATGGGTTCGGGAAATAAGTCTGCGTCGTCCAATGTTACCAGAGTTAATTTAGCTGTCAAATATATGCATAGGTTATGCATAAGTTTTATAAAATTATAAAACACTAAGAGTTAGAATTTGCTGACGTACGAAAGTTTGTGGGAAAAGGTTCAATAAATGATCCTGATGATTGGATACAAAGTTTCCACATTTATCTAATATCCTAGAATATTGTTTTTTAGCGAAATGTTGAAAAATATACATACAATAGAAATATACAGCATATAATGTCTGAATATATGTCAGACGGTGTTAAAAAAAGCCTAACCCCATTTATATATCAGATAGAGCACGATTTTGGACTAAAACGTACATATGCCTCAAAAACATGCATCCTACGATTAATCCACAGATCTCGGGCGGACAGACGGACAAATGGACCGCCATGTGTAAATCAATTCAGAAAATGATTCTGAGTCGATAAAAGAACGCACACAAATTTGATATGTCCTTAGCACAAGTGGCACGCGCTACAACTAAATGTTAATTTATTTTAATAATAGTTTTTAGAATTTATAAAAAAACTCTGCATACTCCTTTATTCCTTAACCTTTTTTTCTTCTTGTTTTTTTGTTGGCATACAATAAACATGAATTTCAGTCGAGATGACATAAATAAAGTTTAAGTTAAACAAGTGACAAAATTATATTCGATTACGTTCGAATCTTTTATACGCATCACCGTTATTCTCTAAAAGATTGAGAAAGCGGAAAAATACAAATTCGGATGTTCCATAACATTGCTTTGGCGTCGTAGATGTGTGGGCGTTACACGCATCTTCTTGGACCATTTCCAAACTCGTGGGCAAACTCGTTAAGGATATCTGCTTCTTTGCAACCGGGAGAATATGTACCACAGATAGTACATAGTTGACAAGTTGTTGTGCATTCCGAATATGAAATTGGCGAAGAGTTTATACACTATCGGGATTTTGAAACTTGGCTCTGCGCATTAGGTAATGAAAAAAGAAGATTAAACTTTGAGGCGCTATGATATAGGGTAGATGTGGTCCATTTTTATCATTTTTATGCAGGTCATATGTAGAATAATCTTTCTTTATTCTTTTGGGAAAAAATAATATTCTTTTTGGAAAAAAAAGACCTTAACAGGTACTGTAGACGTTCTCCACAATCGATTTGGCCTATTTTCTATACTAACTTGCGTGCAGGAACTTCCAAATTTGAAGTTGATTACTTCGCTTTTGCAGCCAGGAGGATGCTAATTAACTGGCGTTGCGGAAGTTTTGACAAAATGAATACACCTCTCATCCTTCGGTGATGGGTATCAAATGGTCGCATGTTCGCTCGGATACTGCCTGCAATAGCACGCAGGCCTACTCCCTCTCCATCTCTCTCTCTCTCTCTCTCTCTCTCTTTCTCTGTATCTCTCTATCTCTCTACGTATCTATCTGTCTATTTATCTGTCTGTCAGTCTTTTTACGCAGTGGTTGTTATTGTTTTTTGTTGCATTTGAAGAAAATTAGGATTTAATTAAAAATTCATTATCAACAACTTCTCTTTAATACTTTATCTCTTGTTTTCTTGACATTCATTTTGAATATGTTATAATATGTCGGTTCGATTTTTTGATGCGCGCGTATTTTACACATTTACACAAAATTTGTAAAATGTCAATCAATCAATAGAACAATAGCTAAACTTTTGTACAAACGCATTTATAAACTCAATGGTAAATATTATGTGAGTGACTGTGTCAATAATTTCAAATTCAATTTAAACACACTTCTACAAAGTATTTGTTTATAAACGCACACGTACGTACAAATATATATATATTTTTATAAACAGGAATGAAATGTACATAAAGCCAACGGTTACGAAATAAACTCTTTACTCATTTTTCTAAAAGTTCTTTGTAGTTTCATGTAAGCATGTCGTGTGCATTTGTGTATATGTGGACGTACATTTCACGAGAGTAACACCTGGGAAATCAATGTTGTCCTCTTAATATAAATGCCCAAAGGCGGCTACACACGAACATGACATGTTTATTATTTGAAAATATACCGAAGATCGAATAATACTTACATAGCAGGATTGCGTGTGTGCGCGTGTGTGCGCGTGTGTGTCTAGCTTAGCCTTTCCTTGACTAATATCCTTAAAATCGAGAAAAAAGTTTGTTCTCTGTGTGTGTGCGGCCCGAAGGATGATGACTATGTGTACGTGTAAATATATAGTATAAGAAATATACGTAAACATAAAAACGCGTCCAATGGTAATCGAAAGTTTTTCTAATAGTTAGTACGATTATGTTGGTCAAAAGAAACAAAACAGAAGAAAACACTCCATAAGCACAGCACACTTTTCACAGAACTTCTCATACAACTTTTACATACGTACTGTTTGCGTTTGTGTACAAACCGTTTGCATGTACTATGTATGACTATGTGCAGAGACGCATATATGTTACCTCGCGAAAGTGTACATTCATTACTCGTGCCTTTAAATTACCACTATACACAATAACCATAGTAAACCTGGAAAAATATCGTCTAGTAAGGGCGAGTGTCTCTGCCTCGCCTGTTTGTATATAGTATATATATATATATATATATACAAATATATACATATATATATACATAGAGGTGTTTGTGTTTCGTTGTGTATATTTTCTTGTTTATATGTTTGTTTTCATTGAATCGTATGCGAACAGGGACTATGAGAACACATTACATTTTATTTCTTATTATTGGTCTTGTTCTTACATCCTTTACCCATAATGGAGTTGGCTTATAATAACAACAACTTATTGAAAACCATAAGAAAAAATTTTATAGCAATTTACACTTAAAATATTGAAATGTTTCATTACAAGCAAGCAATACTTTCATTAACGTATTGAAGAATATCTTAATTTTTTGATTGCTTAACTCTATCCCATAGCTATACCGCGATCGACATGTTGTCCGTAGTCTAAAAAAAAATAAAAAATATTGAACGATATTATCGGTTGTATCTCAAAGGGAAAGTGTCCGTCTGTGGTAATCTACGACGTAGCGTATTTTAAAGTAAAAAAGTGTCTATCACGAATGCTTCCTCGTTCATCTATGTCTCATCTACACCTGAGTAAGTAGTGGCACTAGCACTAGCACCTTAAATACTTGCCAAACATGCGTTTTCATTAATAATTATATAAGCGCTTCGATCTCCCTCATTACACCAATTCGTTCGTTGTACTATTATTCTAAGGAATAAGTGGCGCCATAATCTTCGTACATAAATTGGGAGATTGTTCCATGTTTATGTAGGATCATCCATTTCGTTGTTGTCATTGGGACTGAAAATGTCATATTTCAACATGAAAATCCCATTGCAGTTGCTCTTAATGCACGACACTAGAAAAACGTGGTAACTGATTTTTTGTGGCGATAATTCGAAGATTTCGACTCCGACGATATGTGGCTTCAATAAAATGGTACAACATGCTATATATCTCGTGACGCAATGAGACTTGTTAAGAGAAAATTTCAATGCCCAGTAATCCACAAAAGTGCTTCTGCGAGCTTGCGAAAAATGTCATGCGATATAAATCTATTGGACTTTTTATTTTGAGGTGATGCTGGAGCATTGGCTTACTCCAATAAATCACGAACTCTCAATGACCTTTTCCAAATAGATTATTCATGTTATTGCTGAAATAAGAGCACATTTAAGTGGAAAAGGGGGAAAAATTGTAATTCCAGGATTGAATTTTTACTGAAATCTACAGGCATTCATTCACGTGAGCTCATTAAAGGAAAAATTTATGTTGACATCTTTCATCGGTTAGTTTGTACTACAAATAAAAGTAAAACAAAAAAATCTCATCTGATAACTCTATGCCACACCAGTGTACCGCTGTACCATTGTCACAGCCAAAAAGAAACCATATTTTTGACAGTTTTTTTTGCTTGGACGGAAAATTGATTGAATGATAATATGCGAGAAAGTTATTACTCATACATTTTAATGTTAAAAAAAAAGAAAAAAAATATTTTTAGTAAAAAATTAACTATGAGATAACATCGTAGTCGTTTTCGTGAAGTATACTAAATTTAAGGAATTGTGCGGCAAGCTGCATAGCTGGCATAGATTTGCGTTAAAAATATGATCAGAAAAAGAATGAAAAGCGTTGGAACAATGCTGCTCTTTTGAATAATTACTTTGAAGTTTTGAAGTGAGACGCTTTTGCTACCCATCATTGAACGATGGACGCATTTTGCTTTTGTCTGCAACTTTTGTGATTTCCGCTAATGATAAAGTCGAACCTTTCATGTTACAAAGTGACAGAAATAAATAAATAAAAAAAACGGGAAGATCCATAATGCCTTCAAATGACAAAATAGCTTCGAGCAATAGCTCTCTGCATTAATAAAAAGAAATATAAAAAAATATTTTTTGACCATGCACTTATAATTTTTTGTCGTAGCAACTGATTCCTTTCCCTGTCCCTGACAGCCCAATATAGCTTCAAGAGTCGTCTCGGTAAACCTAAGCGCTAACGTGTTTTTTTTTCGAAAAATTCTTAAAAGAATATAAGCACTTTCTGAAGACAGCGGATCAGAAAAATTGAAAATCATTCAAGGCGAAAGAAATTACGTTGAAACTTTCTAGCAATGATTTAGTCTTAGTCGGATATAGTCTTCATCGAGAACCTTGCGGTAGAGTTCAAAACTTTAAAACAAAAAATTTTTTCCAGAAATTTTTCCATATATTTCAGAGAGATGCAAACATCGATTTTTTAAAATTTTCACTGCTGTTACCCCTAAAGCATGTCTGTCCGTCCGTCTGGCGACAAAACTTTTGTTCAACTTACAAGTCGTAAATTATGCGATATCTTTGTACATTGACATGTTTCCGCTCAAGGATGAACGCTATTGAAAGCTAATTGTATCAAACCATTGTCACGACCTCTACCCCCTTTTATATGCCAAATATTCCCTTAAATGTTATATTTTGAAGTCGCCATTTTATGAGAAATATTTGCTTTAAAAGGTAACATTTTAGCACAACAAAGAAATGTGGAAGATTTGGATGGTATGGGGTAAGTTTTTGAGAGACTTTCCCAATAAAGGTTCTTAGAAGTGATACACGCTTACACAGTCTAAAATTTGGTATTTGACGTTGGGAATTGGTGCGAAATGATGAATTGATAGAAATTTAGAATTCTAATGGAAAATAAGGTTTTACATGGTAATAAGTATTCGTCTTTAATATGTTATACACGCATTATATTGAGGTATTGAACACTCGGCTTGGGTTTCAATTCTAAAATTTAAAGAAAAAAGATATTAAAAAAAATATTTTTGAAAATTTTTAATTTAACTTTCACTTTATAACGATTTCGCTAAGTGCACCAGCATGAAATTGTAATATATGTTATAATACACGTTTATGTATATGGCGTGTGGGTGTCAATAATTTTACATTCAAACATATTCTATTCGGTATGCTTGCTTGCAATTCTATTTATCGACAAGCAGGCTAAAGTAAAGAGAATTCTTTCACATATCTATGAATGTAAGTTGGTAAGTGATTCTGAGCAGCTTGAAAGGCATAAAAGGCCATATAATAATGTTTGCTTTTGCATCACGGCGACAACACTGTTACTATTCAGTGTGGTTTAGATATTTGGTTGTGTGCTCGCCTTATGCTACACCGCTGGCATTCTCTCTGCTTGTGTTTTAATGAATAATATTGCCTTACACGTATATATATATAAATATATATACATATATATTTGTATACACACACAAATAAAAATATATATATAAATAAATAGATGTATTTATATACATTTATATATGTATATATATATATATATATATATATGGATACGCATACAATATATGCATGTGAAGAAGCATAAATGTTGATGACTTTTCAATTAGGTTTTATGTCTCTCCTTTTATTTAGCATAATGGATATAGGAATATATGTTATATATATGTGTGTTCAGTGTTTACAAGGGTAATACAGTCCTTTGTATGCATTTGTCTCGTCTCATGATACGTGCATATGTATAACGGTAAAATGCACCATTAGAGATTTAAAGTCGAAAACCAGAACAATGGCCAAACATAAAATAATGTTTTGGTTATAGTGTATTAGCTTAGTAGCAAGCAATATGTAGAGATAGATGTGCATATCGATATCAATATACATATACGTCTATATGCAATAATGCATTTATATGGTCACATACGCGAGGGTGAGCGCTCCTTTGAGACGTTCAGATGTTTCGAATTCAGATTTTTTGCTGACAGAATTACAAGAACTCTGAGACGTTCGGGGGTTAAGCCTTATGTATAACATAAAAGAAGAACTGCTTTACGCATAAATTACAATCCACTTTTCTCAAAAAAAAAAAAAAAAAAATATATATATATATATATATATATATATATATATGAAGCGTACAGAATTAGTCAATATGCGGCATTCGTTTTGAAAGTTGTGATGACTTTTTTTAATCATATAAATAATACGGTATTGAAAAGGACGAAAGTATCTTCAGTTCATTCATACACCAACTGTTCCGAGTTCATAGATCACATGAATCAATCTAAACTTTTTTTTTTAATGCAAGGTTTGTTTACTTCGCATCAGAAGAGCAACATTTGAAACGGCATTCAAAACAGCACCATTAGTGTTATCTCCAATTCATTATATGTCAAAAGATGAAAGCAAAAAAAAAAAAAAAAAAAAAAAAATTACAAAAAGATTTTTATTATTGCTGTTAAAGAAATTATGAAAAAGTTTTTAGTTTCTCGTCCCAGAAGTGCTTAGAAAAGACAGAAAAAAAAAAAAAACAAACGAACAAAAACAAAATAAAAATAAGTAAATAAAAGGAAAAACAAATTGTTTGACATTTCTAAGAACTTCCGGTACTTTACTTTAATCGTTATCTAAGTTTTGTTTGTTTCTTGCTTATTTGCTATGTCCCCTGCGGCTATCCTACTTATGCTTGTGACAGTTGAACGTTTACATATATTGAACGTTTTTATAGAAAGTGTTATAAAAGTCATCATATTGTTATCTGTAGTTCTCCACGTCTTCATTTTTTGTTTTATTTTATAATATATATATATATATATATATATATATATATATATATATGTATATATATGTATATTTTAAGGTTATTTTATATTTGTTTTAACTTAATGTAATTGGTTTTCTCTCATAAACTATTCGCTTTTTTTAGCAGTTCATACATATGTGTGGGTATGTTGACGGATATCCGCATTTACTGTTTTGTGGTAACTTAACTATGATTTTAGACATTTTTAGCCAAAAAGTTTTACATACTTGTCATAAAACTAACATAATATCATTTGTAATTTTCTGACACGTTACCATAGCACTTGGTGGTATATAATGTAGGACTTTATGATGCGGACATGAAACTTCGAGCAGAATAAAGTTTTAAAACATTTTAATCCAAAGCGTCATTGTTGGTGTGAAGTCTTCAGGTTTGAAAGTTATAATTCAATACACAGATATACATATACAGATATATATATATATATATATATATATACATATATATACCGGATTGCTGTAGAGCTACTAATGGATAGCGTGCTAGTTGAAAGAAAAAAAACACCTTCAATACAAACATACATACATACATATGGTTATACAACCGTACGTTCAGCGTGAGTGTCCTTCTGATTAACACTGCTTTCAATCGATGCCTTATCACGGTTACGAGTAAAGCGTCCATTCGTACGACGCTAAACTATTTATGGAAACTCCTGTAAAAATAATAGCCTTCTCAGTATGGAATTCACGAACGGAAAGACGGACATGCTTAAATTGACTTAAAATTTGATGCTGATTAAGAACTTTCTGGGCGTTGCAAACGCTTTGACAAAATGAATACACGCTTCATCCTTGGGTGATGGGTATAAAAAAGGATGCAATTTCTAGGCAGCGTAACCGTCTATGGTTAATTTGAAGGATATTTGTTCTGAATCGAGATCGGTAGTGACTAATCGATATTTTCGCTCTAACCTCACTGATAATCAGCGTACGTGTACGACCATCTTTCCTTTAAGTCGTACTGCCATTGCTGTTGTCAGCGCGGTAACATTGTCCATCTGACTATATTTTTGAATAGTTTGCGGAAGCTCATCATCATGGAATAGCTTTTCTAGGACCTTTCCTTGATTATTTTCTATATTCTCTATTACTCGTGAGGCAATGGAAAAATCTGAATTTCAAGTGCAGCGGCACTGTAACTTGTAACCCCTGTAACTTGTAATGTTATGAATTCTTGACACCTTTCGTTTAATGGCTGATGCTATCGAAAGATGATAAGAAATCGTCATTAGTCGTCCTATATTTATATTTCATCCTCAGAACTAATTGAGTAATCTGTTATACACATATACACAAAGAAACAATATGTTCATACTTCCATTATCGTTTATGATTTGTTCCTCGTGGCTATTGCAGTTCAGTTTTCTTTCATACTTGAATTTCCTAAAACGTTTTCTCCAGTTTATATATCAAAAAGGAACAGGTTAACAACTGGTTTACATTTCTATAACCATAATCCTCATCATCTACATTGATTTATATGAATAAATGGATGACCAAGATTTACTAAGAAAGACTCAACAATGGGGGAAAAAGGTGTTTTATAAGTGAGTTTTCCTTCTCCACAGTGCATAGCAACATCTTATTTTATTATTTACGTTGTTGCTACTTTGGACTAAGGGGACTAATTATTATTTATTTAACTTCAAAAAGTTTTGATTGCTTTGAGTTCAGGAATTTCAATAGGCGTAAAGGCGTAAACGCAGCCAGGTGAACAACCAAAACAACTCTTTCGTTGAAATTGATCAGATGCGTATAGCGTAGAGGTTGTAACAATTCCAATATTAAATTGAATTGTTGCGTGCCATAAAGAAGGAAAAATCAAAACGCATCTTCATCATAAAAAAAATTCAATATTCCAGAATTCAATGCAACACAGGTTTGTCCTTTAAATGTTTCCTACCGTTAACGCGTTGGCATTCATTCCCGTTGCGTTGCAAAATGACAGGAGTGCTGTAGCATTCAAATTTTACGCTTAATAATTGTTATTCGTTCAATTTTGTTCAATTTGTAAATATTATACATACACATACACATATACATATACATATACATATACACATACAATATGTATGTACATTTCAAAATATTATCATTTTAATAAAACAATTTTTTCTGTCTATAGAAATTCGCATAGCCCGTTCCATTCAGTAAATAAATCTGTATTTCTTCTGAAAAGGGGAGGGCCCGTTTTCTGCATTGTGCTTTTTTTGCCTAAGCATACTTGAGACCAAAGCGAACAATCATACACATATCACACTCATGAAGCCAAATGAATGGAAGAATGAAGGAAAGGGGAGCGCAGTTTAAGATTATTCGATCATTCCGGTTCAAATCAAGATATAGATAGGTATGTAAGTGCACTTATTACTGAAATTATTTACAATGAAAGCAATGAATTTGATAAATATCCGTGTAAAAGGGTCAAAAGACTTGACCCCAAACGCGCGGGCCATTTCAAATGACACAGGAGGCACGATTACAGAAGACAGAAATTTAACTCTGATTCGCCTTCGAAATTGAGTGATGCAAGGACCAACGAATTCGTCTATTAAATATTTCTGTATTCAGAAAGCGATTCACACAAAGGTTTTACCAATTTTAGATGCACTCTTAATAAATAAGTTTTTAAAAATATCCCAGAATTCAAATAGACTTCCTCTCGTGGTTGGCGAGTTTGGCAACTCACCAAAGCAAATCTGATACATGCCACCAAAAGATCTTTGAAGATGTACCCTATCAAGCGTAAATCATAATTCCGGAAATACAGCTACAGCGATGGGCAGAAAATAATCAAATTCACGTCATATCAATGGGACGACGTCAGTTGCTCGGATAACGAACTTTAAAAAGCAAAATTTTTTAACTTTTTTTGTCTATCGACCAATAAAGGGCTAGTGTTGAGTATAGGCATACCGTGTGATAATCGTATAATTATATCTATTTTGCTCATGTGATGGGTGAATGAATTATTATCCTCCACGCGCCCACGTCACCCTAGTTGAAATATTTGATCCGTATCATCGTGGATGTTTTACGATTTATTGTCTATAACGATCGAAATATGATATTTTGACTGTTTCGCTGTTACAAGTCGTAAAAAACAAAAAAAAAAATCGGTAGTTTATTCTGGCAATGGACACTGAAAATGTTTGCATCTGTCCATGTGGTAAATGTAGAACGTCTCTCTTCTACTCCCATCATTTTTCATAACCACAATCGATATTGTTTGTCTCGTGTAATGAAATCTTCCAACTTTGCCGTAAAAATTACGACTTTTTTCAGGTCTACATTTGACGCAGTCGGGATGGGGATCATCTTTCAGTAAAAAGACGAAATCGTCGCGTCGTCATTGAACTAAATAAATTGTCTGTTCCTTTTCTTCTGGATTTAACTTGAAGTGAAGGAGTAGAAACAATTTCATATCAAGGTTATCGCTCTGCGCATAGCTTTGCAATCGCAATCGCTATTATGTTTTTAGCTTACATGCTTAAATCGATACCACTTCTTAGCAAATGATCAAGAATCCATATAAATAAATTGCGAGATTTTCGTTTCATATTTCAATGCTCTCTGTAACCGTTTAACAAATTTCATAAGCAACAAAAATAATAGAAGTAGTAGAGTAATAAGTTAAATAAAGTATTAACGTTTATATTGCACTTCAGTAGACCGACCATCCTATTTGCTCGGCTCAACTTGTTTCCAATGTCGAGCGAGAAAAACTTTATTACCATCAAAATATTGACAATAGATGGCTATGTTACTGAAAGGTTTGCGTTCAGCAAAACACAAAAAAAAAAGAAAACTCTTTTCTTTTAGGTTTTCCTTTGCCTTTAGTGTAGATGATAAAAAATGATATTCATTTAAAATGTTTTTTGAACCTCCTCCTGCATCAACAACATCGTTGAACGTAAACGAAATAATCCTTGAATTTTGCAAAACATTTAAGTGAATATATGAGACGTAGCTTTGCATGGAGCTATTCATTCATAACAAGTTAGCCGCACGTATTATTTACGGAAATGCATAATGCATCTTATGAATAAATCCAACATGCGTTTGGCTTACGCACAATTTATCAACTGGCGTTTGCTGAGTGCAGGATGGAGAAACGAGATCTCAAATTGTATTTATATAATATATAGGAATAATTTTCCATTTATGGAAACCTCAGTTAATTCATGACTGGCGTATGCTGAGATTTGAAAATGTTTCTTAGACAAATCTCTTGATGTCTGCCCTTGCAGGCGTTTCTGCACTCGTGGACGTTTACATGGATATCTACTTATCTGAGTCTGCCTGCACATGTAATAATAAATGCATTGCCATATATAAGTAATACACAAATATATGTCTGCATACAACGCGTATGTATGCCAAACAATGCTTTTGTATAGCTTCGCATAATTGAAAACTTTCTAAATGGAATGGAATCCAAGAGTCTTTACATTAGGCGGCAATGCTACCGATGTCAATCTGTCATCATATTAAATTTTCTCCCACCTATCCACGAATAGTAACGCATTCACTAATA
This sequence comes from Glossina morsitans morsitans, assembly GCA_001077435.1. NCBI lineage: Eukaryota > Metazoa > Arthropoda > Insecta > Diptera > Glossinidae > Glossina > Glossina morsitans. The sequence goes on from CCAG010003299.1 coordinate 96,368, forward strand.
ATATTATATATATATAAATAAATGCACACACGTACACGCACACGCACACGCATACAAATAAAATTTAAAATATAATTTAAAACAATTAATATTATTTTTATTTAATTTTCTTCCTTTTCTTTCTTGTTTTCTTGTTTTATCATTCCTGCATTTTACAGCGACAGCGATAATTTACAAGCACACAAATATATATTTAGAAAAAGTGAATAAAAATATAAATTATATGCAATTTATCTATTTTGTGTTTTGTTGACCTTCTACGCAGTGAGTTAGCAGAAGCTTTGTCTTTTGATTATCTTTGCATCTAACGTCAACTATCGCGCAATTCTTCATCAAATGTCAGCTAACATTATGTCATCTTCCATTTAGCGTGCCAGTGACATTTCTGTTGGCGTCATTACTAGGACTGTAGTTGATGCTTGTTGCCGGTAACAATGACAACAGCAAGTTAAAGTCAAGACATCAGCAAAAGACTGCCACCATTAAAGGTATGGGAAATTATTTGTTCATTTGCTTTTGCCTTTTTGCATAGTAATTGGAGCTTCCGTATCAGCAATAAAATTTCCTCTTTCATTCTTTTCATTTTTGTTGCCCTGGTGATTTATTGCACTTTAACACAGCAGGTATATTAAATTTTTCATATATTTGTAAAACATAGAAACACTCATCGAAGAACTCGTCAACTACACGAACGGATAGCAGATTAAATATAGCCAGCTACCTGGTCGTTTAATTATCGTGTTGAAAACTCTTCTATAACGTTCTAGAAAAGTTCACAATAGCGAAGGAACAACTTTGACCAACAATTGACTCAAAAGTTTTCTAACCCATAAGCAGGGTTTGCATACAACAACAACAACAACAACAAAATATAACTATTCATTTAACCGTAAGTTTTCTAATAACTGGCCATCAATTGCGATGTGTTCTACTGTATCTTCATGTATTTTGATCAGTGACATCTATTGGTGAATATAATGAAGAATGCAAAATATCAATGTATATGAGGCTTAAAGTCGGTGTTTTTATAAAATAGCTGTCTTTCGTTTAGTGTTATTGAGCTATTCAGTGTATACAGACTCCACTCGTGGAGCGCTCGGAATTTGCATTTTCGACATTCATTGCTGTTGTTGTTTGCTTTAAAGATGTCTAATGTCGAAGTCCATGAAGCACTTTTAGAAACTTATGGTGATAATGCTGCATCATATCCAAGTTGTCGATTTTCGATACCACGGTTGAAACGCGGTGATTGCAATGTCAGCGACAAACAACGGCCTGAAGGATCAAACAACTTCGAAGACAATGAGTTGCGAGATTTACTGGAGGAACACCCAACCTCAACGAATTTTCAAACAGCTTAGCAGTGTTTACATATGATGAGAGAGGTTCAACGGGAGGAGAAAAAAGAAAAGTTTTCTACGGCGTATTCTGAGTGACTGGCGAGGAAAAGTGGATCTACTACAAGAACCCCAAGCACAAAAAAATCATAGGTTACTCGAGGAGAGCCATCCGACTCGACACCGAAGCAGAGTACTCATGGCCATAAAGTTTTGCTGTGGATGTGATAGAATCAGCTGCTAAAACCGAATGCAACTGTTTGCGCAGATGTCTACCGACGTCAATTGAATATATTGAAGACCATCAATAGCGGTTAGCAGACGTAAAGTCAGCCTCTCGCATGATAACACTCGGCCACACGCTACCAGAATTGTCAAAAATGCTCAGTTACAGCTCGAATGCGAAGTTATGCCACACCGAGTGTACTTACCAGATGTACCGCTTTGTGATTGCCACTTGCTCAGATGGATGCAGTATGGTCGGTAAGCGGTTTTGAAATGCTGAAATTGTGCGAAAATGGATCGACGATTGGACCGCTGTCAAATCAATATTGTTCTTTCGTCATAGTGTCGCCACAGTTGCCAGAAAGATGAAAAAAATTGTACAAAGTGATTGATTAAAGTGATCTTCATTAATATATAGTGCACCAATTTCTCTCAAAATGATCAAAATACATGCAATTATTAACAATTTAACCGCGAACTTAGAGTTCTTCGTGATTCGTGTAGACTGTATGCAAGGTATCCACTGCTAGTGCAGAAGAACTAAATTAAAGTGATTTTCATTTTTACTATTTGAGACCGAATCTAAGTCGCTTGTAATAGAAAAGCAAGCATAAATTAATCGAATCAATGAGCATTCCTGCCCGAGAATTGAGAAAGGATCCTAATAGACCAGAAATTGTTTGAATAGGATTTTTCAAAACTCTTACTCACTGTTTGTTTTTCTTCAGTAATTTGCATTGTAAGACGATCGTGTGACTTGTGAGGCTCCACAAATGCACTGTAGCATAAAACATTTTGTCGTTCAACTTGGAAAAGGTCATATTGGTAATAAACCTGGTCATGTTCAGAGGCGTGTTCCATTTTCTTTTTCGCTGTTAGTAAGGTTTGCAAAAAAATTTAGATGATGTGTCAACATACACAAACCAGTAAGTAAGGCCAGCATAAAGCGAAGAGGGTAGTCGTCAAACTAAATTTAATGTTAACTCTTCTGCATGTTTTTAGAGCATCGAGATAATAGCAAACCTGATTTTGCTTCGCTAGGAAGACGTAAATGATAAACGGTTCACCGGCCACAAGCAACACACAGCAAGGTCATCGCAAAACAAATTGAATGCAATACAACAGGTGGGAGCAAAAACGGACATTTAATCCTATACATGTTAAAAAAGTTAAAAAAGTATTCAAATCTTTTCCGTAATAACAAAAGTAAAGAAAATGAACTTGCAAAAGACATTGACCAGAGCGGACTGTTGTCGCTCAAAACAGAGTCCCTAGATAATTTGCCAAATGCTTTTGAATCCGATGAGAACTGCAGTGATCATCTATGGATGGGAGCAACAAAGAGGATAGGACAGGATTCTAATTAGCTACTGTTTTGAAAAGTAAGACCGATATCGAAATTTGAGTTTTGAGAGTGCAATTGAGATCTGAAGAGACTGATTGTCTTCAAGCAGAACGATGGACACGCGTGGTTAAAAGGACTTCTCTATAAATGGTAATCAAGACTATGTTAACTCTATGTGATAATCTGCCTAAAGTCCTAAGCTCCATAGAGAGTTCGAAAAAAAAACTTCGCTTTGTGTGAAAATTTTTTATTTTAGTAAAAAATTTTAAATCCGATCCGTGTCAATCGGAAATTAGCTTTCGTCTGAAAAACAGTTAATATTAGCCAAGAAGAAATTCCTAGAGAAATGAACTTGTTGGTTGCTTTTAAAAAGGCACCTTACATATCCTACTACTACTACTACTACTAGATTGGACTCATTGGCAAAGAGACTTTAATTTAGATTAAGCGTTTTAACATTACAAACGCAAATAAATGCCTTCTGATGCGTCACCAAATATATAAAACTTTATTTTCAGGAAAAGTTAATTTACTCAGTTTATCATTTAAGCAGCTTATCAGTATAAGACGGTGTCATTAACGTCATTAACGTCATTAACAGCACCGCAACAGATTGAAGTCGGTTACGAAGTAGAAAGCTTTGCTTACTGTCAACACAGACCGGTTTAACAAGCGATCAAATTTTACAAGCACAATTGAAGATAGTGCGCTTCACTTAAGTTGTTAAATTTGCGTATTTACAACAACAACACAATTCAATCAAAAGTTCATTTCGCATAACTAAGAACAACGAATGAAGTGTCGATATTAAAGTCTCACCACCAGACCAAAAGTTTCCCAACAGATATTGATAATTCGCCCTGTGTTCTTCAACTCATCTTGTGTGTATATGATTTCATGTTATTCATGCAAGCTGCCCTGGAAATTAGGAAACAAAACACATGTATGTGTGTAAAATTTTTTCCATTTCTCTCAAGTCGCTTTTCTATTATGACATAACGGTAAAGGAAACTCAATTGTATCCGTATCGTTATGATTATAACCGTGCGAACGAGAAGCTCCCGAGATCATGAACAGGTGTTGATAGAAAACCTTTGCAAACCCTCGAATGCACAATACAAACGAAAATGAAGTATAAACTTAAGACATCAAAGGAAGAGCCGAAAAAGGACTAGGGCCCTCCCCCTATTGAGTTACTATTTGGTATCTCAACAGGTTCTTTCACTCAGCTTCTTCACTCGGATATGTTATAATGACATGGTCTGTCTAATGTCTCACGTTATGCTTGTCGTGCTTTAGGTAATGTCGCGTCAATACGTGATACTTGCCGTGCACATGTTATATACAGCTACAGTATAAAATGCAATGATCACATTTCTGTCGAGTCTTGAGTTTTGAGTGGTAGCAAAGCAATTAAGATAAGCTGTAGGTTTTTTTGTTTTTTTGTTTCTACTCGCAGACAACTAAAATGTAAGCGTTAAGATCGCTTCTACGTGAAATCGCACAAAGCGACGACTTACTAAACTGGAATGTTTAAGGCCTTCTTTGTCTTAATTTCGCTGAACCTCTTTCGCCCGCTTATCTTTATTTTTTACTTGTCTTGCATCTGTAATTCTAGCTTACTCTCATCGCCTGTTCGTATCAGTATCAGTGTGTAAAAGCTATTGAAGTTGAGAAGCTGAAAAAATTCGAGTTTGGTTTTCTATTAGTCGACATTTGAATCGAGCACTGTAGACATCTCAGCCTTTTGTCAGGAGTAATGTTTCTCTGTTCGCATTTGAATCCACAACAGTACTTCAACTAAGGTTTGTTTTGTTTTTCTATTGATTTTTTTCTTTTATGATTTCTTTATGAACGTAAAACCGTTGCTCCTTACTTTTGTGATTTTCTTAAAACGGTCTTAACAACGCAAACGAATTTAATAAAATATATTGCACTTCCTTACCATTGCGATCCAATCTGTTTTTAACCGATTAATTTCTTTCAATCATTCATGCATAAGAGTTAGTTTTTTTTTTTTTTTTTTTTTTTTTTTT
>CCAG010003300.1:0-42848 GCA_001077435.1 Glossina morsitans morsitans
GTAAAGTGTGATAATTTACTGTTTAGTGTGGTCGAGTTTGTAAGCTAACCCTGGTCGTTTTCAGTTTGTGTCCTAAATATTTCTACCGAATTTTGTAGCAGTATTTTTCAGTCAGATCTGTTACCCTTAATAAGGATATAAGCTAAATATAATATTTCTATCTAACGTTTTGGGTTAGGTATGCTGTAAGCATATCAGCAAGAGACGACAGGCAGGAAGTCAGATATAAATCTGTGCATAAAGAAGGAAGTTATCTAGTATAGACAGAGCAGTATAGATGTGTGCATACATATTTACGTAATTTAGTGAACATACGAAGGCTATTAAAATTTTTTATCAAAAAATTTGCAGCGAGCAGAGTTTATCTTTGAACGCGCAAGCACATTGGTTAGACGGGGGGATGCACACGTACGATAGAATTTGTATTTGTATATGTGCATAGATTTTAATAACAGTATAAATATTTATTAACACAATTATTTATGCGGAATTATAGTAAGTCAAGTTATTTAAGTCGCATTATGAACCGACTGCGTCGTCAGTTAGAAAACATTTGGTAGCAATTTTAAAGTCGGTGGTGCTGCTGCGCTAATGACACGTTCTTTTGAAAGAACAGGACGTTTGTACTTTTGATTCAGTCATGAGGTATGAGTGTGTGCCTATGTGTGTGGCTGCGTGTGCATGCGAGTGTGTGTGTGTGTACATAGGCGGTTATAAAACCGTATCATGACTCATATTCCCCGGCCATTATGATGCACTTATCTGCTGTATAGACACTGTTACGTAAGTGCTAATAAGATGAGTGCTGGCTATATGTAGAATGGAAAGCTTAGGCTGTCACATTAATCCATATAAGTCCAGTTATTCACTATTTAAATGAGCGTAAAAATAACAGCTACGGATCTTACCTTATCAAAGCACTTAACAACATGTTCATACCCTCTCTCTCTCTCTCTTCCGTAACCTGAGCCGATTTGCTTGAGGCAATCTGATGCATGCAAGTGAAGGATTTAAAGCAAGTGCTTAATGTGATTAATGTCAAAACACGTACAAATTGTTTTTGTATAATATTTTTAAAAACAAATACTCTCTTTTCACAATTTTCTATGCAATGTTTTAATTTATTTATTTATTTATTTATTTTTTTTTTTTTTTTTTTTGTTTTTCTTTCTTTGCATTCAACGCGGGCTTGGCAAGAATTTTCACAGTGTCATTATCCGGTACTTTGTTAAGTGATGCATTGATGAGCAATTATGTTGCCGGTAAGAAGTATAATTTTTTGTTTTTTTTTTTTTGTTATCAATTTTTTTTTTGTAAATTTTGCACAAAATGAGTAAATTTTGTTAAATATTTTCGTTAAATTAAATTTGTATACGATTCGATAGTTTATTATATCAATTCAATCTTACGCTTCAACTTCGCAGCACTGATCATTTTATTTCAGAAACTAACTAAACTAAACGTTGATGACAAAGTTTGTGGTGGTGGCGGCACATCGTGCTCTCAGTTTCACTTAAATATTATTTAATATTAAGTATGATAGGTTTCTTAAATTATTTGCAAAACAAGTTGCACTGCTGCTGATGTTATTTCAACGATTACTGCTGCTATTTTTGCGATTGCCATTGTCATTACTACTGCCACTACTACTATACTGCACTGCACTGCTGCTATCGTCACTGCACTTATTCTTATTCGTATTATTATTCGTATTCCGTTATTAATGAGATGATATGGAACTTCTACCGTCACTAACACTGCATTGCTTATTAATGCTACATATTTTACTGCGCCTATGTCAGAAGGGGCTTAGGTTCTTTGGAAAAGGCTAGAAGGCTGAAGTTTATGCTGTAAAAATCTTGGGATATTCCGTTAAAAACCTACATGTTCCGAAAATTTGCCCCCATTAAGTCTACTGAAGCTCAACTCTTCTAGTTTTTATTTACTTACTTTTTCTGATTCGGGTCCAAAGAGCAGCACGTCAACTTTTTTTTATAGACTAGTAACGCATAAAACATAAAAACACTTGAGAACGCTTGGGAAAATCCCGATTTAATATTTATTCCAAAGTCTTTTTTCTCTCTTATTTATTCATTGTGACTACTTTGCAAAATGATGACAAGTACTTTTTGGTCGGCGTACACGTAATGAAAAGTTTTAACTATTTATTTACAATGATCGCATTCATATTAACGTTGTTGCTATCGTTACCAAGGTAAAAGAATTAAATATATATAACCACAATATAACAAAGAGAGTGGTGTATAATATAATAATGACTTACCTATCTCGCTCGAGCTGGCAAAGGTGCTTTCAACTCACTACGAAAATGCGATGCACGTAATTATGTTGTTTCGTTGGTAACACTTGCAAGGTGTTTTTTATGCCACAGTATAATTTTCATTTGATTTTCGTTTTATAGAGTCTTTGCATTATATTTGGACATATTTCAAGTCGACAAATCGTAATTTTGATATTAAAAAAAAGAAATTTTAATAATTCTTTTCTTTGTTTGGTGACGGTTTCCGAAAGTGTTGCGTTCATTTCCAAACTTGGTCAGCGGAATTAATTTTGATATTTAAGTCCCAAGTTTCAACTTTCTAATACAAGTTTACCTGAGCCGTGAACCGGTAGGCAGAGGAAGGCTACTCTTTTATTTCCCTTCACCCGCGAATAAATGAATTTTTGTAAAGCCCATGCGCGCGTATTGAACACAAAAAGCCAATGTTCGATTACTTCGATATTCGCGTCGCAACGGCTGGCTGAAGATTTATGGGTGTTCAAGCTTCGACTTAAGCTTGACAATTGTAAACCTACTCGCTCTCTTGTGTTATGTGCACCCTTCAAAGATTATTTTCATATTAAGTTCGTCACTTTGTCTGTAATACCCTCGCTTAAGCAAAGGTATTTGCGCCTGCTTTTTATACGGCCGTGTGCGGAGAGAATCTTTGTAATCGACCCGCAGAGCATTTCTTTTGATTTGTAAACAATTTCATAATCATCTAATCCAAAATCGGCTTCTCTTTTCGCAGAATACGGTAGATTCTCATGCCATTCTAAAGGAATGCATCGAACCGGCAATTTTCTGTCCATTTATAAAAGTAAACAAAGGTAAAGACTTAAGTGAATGCAATTTTCTTTTCCTTTTCTTTTTTTTTTTACTTCTGGCATTGGTATGTACCCAAGATTCGTCTTCAAACGAAGATAGCTTTTCACTTGTTTTCCCATGTTATCGGTTAAGCTTGACTGAATTTTTATTTTAGTGATTTTTTTTTTAATTTTTATTTATTTTTTTTTTTAATTGAGATATTTTTATTTGACAAGCTCTCTCTACTATATAATAAAATACTTGCTACTCTTTTATTTTGCTGCGCATATGTGTGTGTGTCTGTCTATGCTGCTGTTTGTTGTGACTGGAATAGATAAACAGTTTTTGATATTTTTTCATCGCGTATCGAATGAATTAGTCAATGTGATCTCTTAATGTGAAAAGCAGTTTGAAAGTAATTTTCAAATTTTGCCTTTGGAAAAATGTCTGCCATTATAGATGCATACAAGCTTATTATGAGTATATTTTCCTTTCGAACAATGGCGATTATTTGTTACATTCTCTTTTCTTACCTACGGTTATTCATATCTATTTGTTAGCGAACCCTGCATAACGACAGACGCACATTTTCTATTATATATTCGCGATAAAGAAATGTAAATAAAATATAAACAAAACGAATACGATATTTGTTACGGCTTTCAGTTGACCGATAGCGTTACCCAGGAAAATTGTGTGTGTTTTCTTTAGAAATCACGTACGAGATGCGATGAAATGATGTTCGTCAGTCGTCTTCTTCTTCCTAACATTCTTGTTCCAAATTGTAAAACAAATGTACAGGCTATGCCCAATCATATATATTTATATATATATATATACATATATGATGTGAATATTGGCTACAGCCTTTTAGTTCATTTAACCAATATTTTAAAATAATCGATTTTTGGGTCTTTTCAAATTTCCTTTTTGACCTTTGTGTGTACATACGCCTGCGCAAAACGATAGATAAGAAAATTCGTTTTGTTCTCCTTAATTCTGTATCGGTAGCTTTGCCCTTATAAGCTATACCAAATTGTCGCTCAGGAACAATGTAAGGACACCGATTATACACAAATGTGCGAGAATTGGCAACAGAAAGGAATAAAAAACATATATATATATATATATTTAAAGACGCATATCGTGTACAACAAAACATCTTCGATTATTTAGTGGATACAATATCAAAGAAAAGTAAACCCATCAATTAAACATAATTGTGTAAAGAGGGAATGAAAGAGAAAAGCCATACAATTAAACAAAATATTCAAATTTTAGAAATAAACATCGCCTGCTTACATAATTGATTGCCTTGGCACGAATGGTGAAGGCCAATATTATGGCTTCTTAATCTAAACCGTCGGATAGAATATAGAAAATATATTTTTGTAAAGGTAGGCAGGGTCATAAAAATTTCTTATGGGCCTTTGTCAGTACGGAGGATAATATTTATGATACATGGTTCCTTCACCTATCCTCTTGCCATCCTAAATAAATTCAAGTTCCCCGACTTATATGTGCTCGATGAAGAAGTAAACAACATAAATATTGCCGAATAGGCAAGGCGTTTTAGGTGCAACAGCGTTAGCAGTACAACAAAACTTACTTTCTGCATTTTAATCACGATTTTAATGATTTCACTTTTGCTCAGGCAGCGAAAGTAAACTTATGTTTATGTACGAGTTGGATGAAAACGCGAGAACTATGTTTCACGATTGCTTTGATAGAAGAAGAACACTAATTTGCCTTGTTCGCAATCAAATTGACCAAGTGTGCCTTCAAAGCCCCAAGGAAACCATAAATTTTTTCTTCTATTTCTCATCAAGCAATAACTTAGGCATTCACTTTCCCCACACTTAACTTAAGGGGCGCAGCAGATTTGTCCCCTATCGGTTAACACGAATTTCAATAGATGACTTATTGTTTCTTCGAACGGTGATACCATTCTTATAACGATAGCTTGCTTTTTTCTTCTTCTGTGAACAGCCCCAAAAGTCCAGCTGTCCATATCGTAGGTGATATGGAAAAGAGACGAAGTGTGAGAGAGAGAGAGAGATGAGATAGGTTGTAAAAGGGGGTGGGGGGGAGAGCGCTATTGTTGGACAACACATTGAACTAAGTAACCTCAAACATTTTTTTAGGAATATCCCTAAAAGTATACTAAGAAAATGATTTTTATATCTTTGATTCTTTCATTAGCTTTTTCCTCTCGTTCTAATTCTATGACTATGGTTATCCACTGTCTGCAAAATTATTTTCAAACACTCGCACGAACAGTCATATCATTCGTTAGAAACTTTTCAATTTTACTAGTTGCCTTTTGTGGGAAATTGAGCCTAGTGCTGTACATAACGTTAATCTTCACATAAGCCCTTTTTTTTGGCTTCATTTTTTTAATTTTATTATAATATATTAGGCTGCATTCAGCTCGATCTGATAGGCGAGCAGACAGGAAACATTAATCTCCACAGATGTTTTGGGACAAAATACAAACAAAACAATGACAGAACGTATATGTTTCTTGTGGCGAACCTTGAGTATCCATCATCCAATGTCAGGGGAGTAAAAGTCGTGCACAATTTTTATTTACGAGTATCCGTGAACCCATTAGGACAGTTTACACAAATCTTATCGCTAATCTTTCAAATCATATTTCTTGTAGCTCATAAATTATTATTAATTCTGTAGTTTTTTTTTAATATCTAAGGATTTCCTCTGAGACACATATGCAAATATGTGTACGAAGAGAGAGGAATTTATTTTTAAATAATTACAATCCTAATGTTAACGGACAAATGGACAAATGGATGTTGGAGGGTTTCACTTCATATACAAAGTGGATAGATTTCGTTAATCGTTAAAGAGCAACCAGGTGGCGTGGTGTAACCATAAATATCGAGACGACAAAGAGACGGACAGAACACAAATGGGCGGTCGAAGGAGAAGAAAATACAAAAGGACTATGGGACAAGGTGTGTTTTTCACTATAATTCATTCGAATTGTAAAAAGAGGAAAAGAAAAGAAAAAAAAAACAAAGTAACTTTGCTAGGTTGTACACACTTTGCTACAAAGGCAGTGGCGAATTCGTAACACACTTAGAAGCCGTTGATGGGTATATGGAAACAGAAAGGAATTTATTAAATTTCATAAATCTCAATTATGAGGAAAGAATGCGACTATTGTGTTACATCGTTTTATTGCACATATGCATCGTTCGGTTAGCATGTGCCGTGCAACAATAATAGTGCTGGTAGAGTAACTCCCTTTGTGTATTCCCAACATTCCCAACAGAAATTAACTTTATCACAGGCTAACGGCAGCGGCAGCGAAATGATAACAGCATGTGCATTATATAAAGGCATCAAATGCAAAAGTAAATGGTAACGCACACATATATATATACATAAATGAAAGCAACAACGCTACCACACAGTGGAAATTTGTCAAAATGTCAACCACAACCAACACAAACGCTTGACTTTGGCGCACTGGTATTCAGTCTAGGAAAAGGCAGAAAATGCACACTCTCACATATACGCGCATGATTATTTGTGTGTGTGTATTTGTCAAAGGAAGAAAAAAAAAGTGAAAAGAAAATAAAACAGAAAACAAAACAAAATTGTTTATATATCTTTTTACATAATATATATATATATATATATATATTTGTATATGTTGTATATATTCGTGTTTATACCCTATGGAGTCGGTGGAGTTTTAAAGAGCGCATAAAGTTCATTCTCGCTTGCATTTTACGCTATTTTTTTCATTTTCGTTGAGGGCAAAGCCTAAAAGGACTTGTATTGTAAACGTGGCAGAGAAACATGGTTTTTGAGACAACACTAACAAATAAAACTTCTGCCTGTTTTTACATTAAACGCACAAGGGCACATGTGTGCGTACATGTATCTGAAATAACAAGAACTGCAATACAACTAACAAGTTGTAAAATTTACAACTATTATATTTGGCGTACATTGTCCTGTTTGTTACCTAAACAGTTAGCTAAGAACTGCAATGCATCAAGCGTTGTTATTGCATAAATGGTGCGCCGCTACCAAACGTTAGGTAATGAACGATAGTGTGACTGTAGTGTATAGCTGCATTCATGAGAGCACTCGTGTATCTATATATTATATTTGCCGGACCGGAACATATGAATATACATATATACATATATATATATATAAATAAAATATTAAAATAATAATTTCGTTAATGCGATGAATACTCATACGTATATATAAAAATATATATTTTTGGTGTCAATTCATCAAAGCGCTCAATATTTTTTAGACTAACTATAATATATACATGCATATGCCGGTATCCGTTAGGTAAGGTGTAATGCTCTTTCACACGTAACTCCATTAAATAAAATTTGTTTAGACTTAACAATATTTTAAAGACACAAACACAATACGAGTATACATCTTCAGGGCTTTCTTGCTCGTTTCGCTTGTTTTCGCTTGCTTTATGTTTTTGCCTTACGCACTGAATTTCTAAACTTTGAGTGTCTTTTTGCCAAACCCGAAAACTTTTTCTTATTACTGATGCTGTTTGTTAACATTTTTTTTTTTTTTTTTGTTTCTTTTCATTATAACGTATTTCTTACTTAAAACTTTACGCTGTAATGTTTATGCTCAGTTGTTCAAAACAGCAATAAAATATATATATATATGTATGTATGTATTACATATATTACATATTTGCAGTTTTAGTCGTTATTAATATATGTATAAACGTTGTTTATTTAGTTTACGTAAACTTAAGTTAATGTATGTCGCAGAAAAATCGCACTTAGTTGGCGACTTCAGTTACTTTTAAACCTAGAGACTTACTCTCGAAAAACACTTTCAGGCTTTATACATCTCTTGGAGAGTTATTGATTGCGTTCCACAGTTATAAACAAATTGAAGACAAGATTATTGCATCCGTTAGGGATGCAATTGAAAGCAGCAATAACCGAGCAAGAAAATTATAAACATATATATATATATATATATATATATATATTATATATATTATATTAAGACAACATTGTTCTCTTTATTACCTATTCATCAGTCATATTCGCAATCATCAGATAAGTATCAGCACCCTCGTCATTGCGTCATCATCGTCTTCATCGTCATCATCGTCACTATCGTCATTGTAATCATTATTATCATTCTCGTCGTTCTCGTCCTCATCCTCGTCCTCGTACTCGTCGGCATCGTCATTTTGCACTGCACCGCACTAGAATATATCCATATATACATGTATGCACATATATACACATGTATAAATAGTATAAATTGTTTATTCAATGCAACAAAAAGTTTACCGAACTTAATAACAGTCAACAAGATCTCTTTTATTGCAATGACTTTGTGTCTATATGTATGTCTGTGTTGACGTGTAGGTGCTGAAAATTTCAATAATTCACATTTACATGCAATGAATGAATGAATGAATGAATGAATGAATGCATGAATGAATGAATATATTTTCAATCTTGCCGGATCTAAGGTATTCAGTCAAATAGGAGCACATTGCTTCAAGGCAGCAAATAGCAAACATCGCACACAGAGCGCACTACGCACACCATCAGAACGCAAAGCACACATCCATGCACACTCATGTATACTTAATATGTTCATGCACTTTTATAAACATTTATATTATGCCTGAATACGCACATATACATATACATATACACATAGACTTGGTGGTGTGCAAATGAAATGCAAACATGTTTACATAAATATATAAGAAAAGTGTAATATAAGAAAGAAGGCTAGAGAGTGTGAGCGGAGAAAATAACAAAAATAAAAGGAAAAAATGAACCAACAATAACAAACTAAAAGAAAACAGACAAACATTGAAAAATGAATTGCATAAAGTAATAAGAAAAAGAATAACAATAATAAAAATAATAAAATATAAATGTGACGTTTACTTGATGATACCTCTTAACAATTCGCAAAATTATAGCGTAGTCGCTGCCTGGCGTCACACAATTCAATTCAATTCTTTGTTGCACGGCGTGTGTGCGTGAATACAATTTCATTTATTTAAAAAAAAAAACACATTAATTGCAAACATATTACGTTAAGTGTTAATATATATAATATATACACACAAACCAATTTATGCAGAATACATTTAACATAGAATCAACTCAACTCGGGATAAAAGTGATTTAATCTGACAGAATAATTGCCAACGATTTGCATTCTACGTAGCCATGTACGCATGTATAGATCGTAATAATGGATTTTTTTTTTTTTTTTTTTTTTTACAATTTTTTGAAAGAAAATATCAAAGATAATGCGACATGTAAGGGAGTATTTGTAAACATTCTAATGTCCGCTGGTTTCCGTTTATTTATCAAACATTATCTATTACCCTATTAAACTTGGTGCCCCGTCTAATGATGTCATCTCAGGTTTTGTTGTCTCTTTTAGGTCTGAATTACCGATGCAAACCAAGATCTGGAGATATATTTTCTTCTCCGATCTGTCTTCGAGCGCTCTTGACTTTATCCATTAATATGTGGATTGGATATTAAAGGCGTATGTAACATTACCGCGCCGATGCTGGAAGCTGAGAGTCGTAGTGTTAAGTGATGATGAATAGATGTTGAAGGAATGTCGCGCTAAAAGGAATAATTTATTAGATAGTCCGCTAACTGTCCACGAGACGTACGCGCACTGAAGTCCTGAAATGCAATGTCCGAACGGCGATCAATGGCAACCGAAAATCGAACATGCCATCATAGTGTTCAAAAGGGTTTCCACCATTGGCCTCAGGAACCACATGTGGTAAGAGTGTAAATTAAATTAGTGCGAATGTATGCAACACAACCAAGAATTTAACATAGGCCATCGGTTTTAGTGTAACGATCGCTTCAGAATCATATTTTGAATGCATTTGCGTCGGTGTGTCCATATATAATATTTTTGAGTTCAACCTACAAATCGCAGTTACCGAGATAATTCGGTGCACTGACTTGTTTTGGCGCTCTACTGCAAAGGAATTCGATCAGACCATTTTTACGGCCATTCTCCATAGGCTGTTTCATTCACACTTTACACCAAATAAATTTTATGCAAATTTAATATAAACATGAGCCCCCGCTGTTGTTAAGCCCCGTTTCACATAAACTGCGATTTTTAAACGAACTTCGTGGTATAATGAATTATGTTAGGCAAAAAGCCAGGTATGAAGCATTTAGAGGAAATCGAAATTCCTTTGGCGAATTCGCTTGGTTCTGTTTGATCTTTTACAACACGTGACAATTTTAAAAGGCTCACAATACTCAAAATTCGTCGTAGGCGTCTTGGACAATTGGCCTAAGAGGCGAACAGCTCTTGTGATAGCTTCAGCCTAAAACGAGGATCTACAATCCAATTTTCTTTATCATTTGCGAAGGGTTTTTGCTTTTGTTTTTGGTTTCCAAAATTGTCAGCTCGGGGTAAACTTATTTGGAGAGAATCTGAAAAGCAGACAGAACTCAGTCAGACCAAAAAGTATTTATGGAAGGAATGCAAGAGTTCCTTAAATTTCTTTATAACTCCGCACAGCTCTCAGAGGGAATGCAAAATATTTGCAAATTATTTAATGCATTTAAAATTGACACAAACAAGCTCTCCTGCCTCGTTGCTTCTATTTCTTCTGCTTGCCATCATAACTCTATCTGTTTGTTTGTCCATCTTTCTTTCTCTCTCTTCATTCCATTTCTATCTCTTTCTGTTTATCTATGGTTTTCTTTTCCTACATGTATTAAAGTGTATATCGCACATCCCGAATTAGCTAAGCACGTACTTATGGGCGTAAATGAATATTTAGATGTACATGTATGCGTCTATAGTGTTTAAGAGTTTTGTCTTTATGATTGTCTGTACTTGCGAGAGTTTGCACTAAATCACATCTTTCCTTTTTATTTCCGGGTTATTAAATGCCAAGCTGTTAGTCAGTCAGCCAGGCATGCACGAGTGAAGAGTCACATCTATGAGAATCATTCTATGAAAAGTTTTACGAGATTAACTGTATATGCTCTTACCTTCTTAACCGGTGTTATTTAATAATTATCGTGGCATATGAAACTTTTTTTTGCTTCTTTTGCCTTTAATAAGAAATCATTAAAATGAAAAACGGTGAATAGAATTTCAATTAGAGTCTCGCATTTTATTAATGGTTTCGAGTTACAATTTACTATTCATTTTATATTGATAAGTGGAACAACACAACAAGAACAACAACATCGGCACCGATAACAAAACCGGTCACAGTTTCTTAGAAGCTCTTCAAACATCTTTACAAGATTCAATCTATAGAAAAGAGTATTAAGTTTCATTTTGTAACATTTGCAATCTAGAAAAGGTTTCATAGACATCGTTTAGCAAATATTTACTTTAGCAGTAATAACACTATAAAGTGTGGCTTTCAGTGCCACATAAACATGGTGAATGAATCAACCACAGACACAGATACTGAATTTATGTATGTAAGTGGGACAATTCTGTGAACAAACCAAAGAAATGCAACAACGAATCTTACATACCCACCGATTCGGCCCTCCAGCATATATACTGTGCGGCTCTCCTTCAATAATTCTTGTTTATTTATTTTTTTGTTTTCCTCAAATAATGCTTGGATTTGATGATATAGATCTTTTGTGGATTTCTTAGTGCTTAGGTTTATTATGAAGAGAAAAAAAAAAGTAAAAATATGTTTGGGGTAATCGATTCAACGAGGCGTTGGCCATGACCGCCCAATATTTCTTCCTTCTTGTCGATAGAATATGCATTTCTTGCAGAAAGGACATCTCATCCTTTATCGCTTTTCGACAAACGAAAAACCCATTCTTTTGGATATCGCCGCAAAAATGGAAACCATGCTCGCACACAGAATAAGTAATCGATTGAAACCAGTCTTGATAAGAAAAAGTAAAATTTCTTAAGGGAGGTTTAGTGAAGTGTATACGAGCGCTGCTAGCACTTCCTGGGCAAGTTCTTCCGTACGGAACCGTACATCGTCATGTTAAAAGCACTCTTTTTATAACTTCTTGACATACAGATGTTTGATGCGATGACTCATTCATTGATTCAGCGAGAGCGAGAGAGAGAGAGATAGAGAGTATGAAACCCTTCATTACAGCTTGAAAGAGTCAGTCAGTCCTATTTTTCTTTTTGAACGAGTCGGACATATAATCAAAATTTCTTCTGTTAAGTTCTGAACAAACATAAATATAAATAAAAATTTTCAAAGTGATTAAGTCAACATCTATTAAGGATACTGCGGACAAGTTCTATTATCGGTTGGGAACTTAGGAAATAAAATCATGGGGATAATATTGAGGTTTGGATGTCGCCAACACCGTTACGCTTTTTGCAACTCGCGTTTATGTTTTCACTTGGCACAAAAGTGTACCTGTTAAAAGTTCCAAGAAATTATGTTGTGTACAATTCGATGGAATAAATAATGTTGCAACGTAAACTTTCAAGACAGAAGAGTCTTCAGATGGAAAGAGTGGTAGAGTTTCATTCAGTACCGTATGGTAGCAGTTGCATCTTCAGTTGGAAAATAACGACAACTTATTCAACGCTCGCGTTGGTCAGAATCCTATGAAGGCACAAAACGATTTCCTTATTAATTTTTAATAGCTTCTATTAAAATAAATGCAATTTGGATTGGAAACTTCGCACATACTGTGTCAATAGAAAATATTTGCCTTAATTTTTTTTTCTTCTTCTTCTTATTCTTCTTATATATAAAACAATTGTATGTAGTAATAAACTGGGGTAGCGGACTGTGTTTCGCGCTTAGTGTTTTAGTTTACTCAATAAACTTTTCAACTATTATAAGCAAATGTTCTTTTCGCCTACAAACTAACAGAAGAATAGAACATATGACATACAATAGTAACCATACTACAAACACATAAGAAAACAACATACGATACGTACACGATATAGAATAGATGTAGAATAAACAAGCGAGTGAGTACCTTCGTGAGTACCAACATTAGTTGTCGTTCAAGATTTCTGGACTCGGACGGTGTTATATGAGTCGTATGTTTAGGGAAACCTCTAACTTGTTATTATAGATGCGAGCTTCTCTATAGTCATTTATTAAAACAAATAAGTCACTAATGGGTAACAAGTGACTCTGTTTGTCTTCCTATCGTCCGGTTATCCCGCTTTTTTACCACAACTTGCAACTGTCTATTGTTGCGAAGGTTGTGATCATATCCATTTTCCATTTATCTGCTTAGATGGTGTGGCATTTACATCTACATATGCATATGCATATAGGTTCATTTGTTTGCCTCTATTTGTTCGTAAATGTCATCTGCCACACCACAACATACCCGAGTTACTTTATCCTTTTGTTTGGCTTCAGTTAGTTTTAGTTTTGATAATTTCTCTCTGCTCCACTGCTCCGCTCGTCAGCAGTTTTACCAGCTCTGTCGGTAAATTATGTAAAACGCAAGTATATATGTATATGTATACACGTAAAAATACTCTTGGCGTGACTAAATACTTTTCTCACCTATTTTATAAAGTGAATAATTCACACTTGTTGTCGTCTGTTCTATTGTTGCTGTACACCTACAAAACAAGTTAAGGTTTAAACTCAAGCTGAGTCCTTACTTATGTAAACTCGTTTGCATCACGTTATAATTTATTATTTAGTTAAAAAAAAGGCTGAGGGAAAAACAAGAACACAGCCAAAATTTGTACACAATACTGAGGAGTTTTGAGACGCCCATCCGCCAGCACCACTGCCACCACCATCAGCGCTAACCATCACCTGCACGCCTTAAATTTCTTTATATAAATGAAAAAAATGTTACTAAATCTGTTGGCAAGTCTATAATTTATGTATTTACTAGCTAACCGACCGACTTGTTGTCGACTACTACACACCCGCACCACCGATTCCACGTATATAGAAAAGATAATTTTAGGTTTTGTTAAAATATGCCAGCCAGCACAACTAACCTATAGTTTGTCTGGAGGCTACTTACTACAACTGTTAAATGCATTATTTTTTTTACTAACACATATACATATACAGGTATATTAAACAACATCATTGTGGTAGAAGCAATCAGCTCTTCAAGGAAATTATTTCGCGTCTAAATGTGTGACTACGAGTGTATATAAAATTGAATGAAATTGCATTTTAAGTTTTCACCATCGGCGATATCCTCCGATGACGACAATAGAATGAATTAAAAAACAATGAATACGAATATTATGTAAAGTCGCCCTATCGACATCTATTAATCTGCTGGAATCATTAGAACAGCGATCTTCGATCAACTTGATTGAAAATTTTCTTTTTGATTTGTTGACATTCGGATAAGTTGAACAGTTTGCCATTTGGACCGCCCACTGAATACAGCTGATAGCACTATTTATTATTTCTTTTAATTGTGAAATAAAAACTCAACATATTAACCTTGACTTCAACGTCTTCCTTATCATGTTTGAAAAGTGATTGAATGCGAAGTTTATTTAACCTGCTCGCAGTCGCAAATAATGCTTACAACACTTAAGATATGAGAATTCTGAGATTATTTAATTTAAATTAAAAATCACATATACAGTGTGATTGGAACTATGTACGATCTAGGAAAATTCATAAACTTCGCTTCGTTATTACGCTTACAAAGAAGTTTGTTCAAAATTCCAGCAACAATCCATTCCATTAGCGATAATTTGCTTAAGCATTTAATGACTGTACTCGGCGCCTGTTCTTCTTTTTTCTTTTCTTTTTTTTATTTTTGAAAAATTATTTGTTGCGCGCAAGCAGAACTGTATTTATGTACAAGGATTGTTTAAAGCACACGCTCTAAAGATTCAACGATCAGCTTTGTATGCTTGATAACGTTCGATATATGGAAAGGAGGTAAGTTGTGTCGGTATCAAACTGAGTCAACACATTCGACAATACATATATACGCCCATCACCGCAAGATGAGGGGTGTATTCATTTTGTCAAATGTTTGTTTGCAACGCCTAGAGGGAAGCACCGGAGTCCCGACAAACTTTACACAATCTTCATTCTCTCGGTCGCATCGGCAGAAACAATGGAAATTTTTGCACGCAGGTTGCTATTGAAAATGGGTCAAATCGGTAGAAGGAGACGCCCACAGCACCACATAAACTGACTGAATAACTCCGTTTTCCAAAAGCAATTTAAAATTGGTTTTCCATCGTTACTCACAAACTGTAACAGATAAATGTACAAAAATTTAAACAAATATTCTACGAACGATATCGTAGCATGTGTACTAATATGAGAACAATTTAACACGCCTACCCAATGTTATAGTGCATCAAAATGTAATTGGTTTTTCGATACCTTTATAAGGCGCAGTGAAAACTTCAAAGACCCTATAAAGCATGTAAGGTCTACAAATTTAAGGAGCCCCTAAGCAGGTCCGTTCATTTATTTGCCTATTTGCTCGTGTGCGCAACTGTGGAGTAGTTGTGATAACCATTCTCCCGATCGCAAAAATGAAGATATAGCTTACAAACTTGCAAAAAATTTGGAAGTGCCCCAAACTTTTCAAATGACACGCCTACAACGCCTATGCACCTGGGCGACAAAAACTTTTAATTTGAAAATAGAAAAAATCAGTTGCGCCCACTCTGTATTATAGGGCATGGAAACATCAAGTTTCTTTACTTTTTTGTCCTTGTTCGGATAACGGTGACGGCTGTTAAAGATTCGGTCGCGACCGAATACAATTTTCTTACTTGTTGCCTAAATGGCTAAATGCTGACACATGACTCTAGGAAATCTCGATGTGAACTTTTGGATTAATATTTCTGATGGGTTTTTGGGTGTTGTTTTTGTGTTTTGCGGGTGTATTTATAGATGCGTTACGTGTTACTTCTCTGAAGTTTTACACAGATATTGGTAAAGTTGATGCCAAGTTTCACGCCAACATCTTCTCGGAAAAGTAAATAATGATTTTGCGCACATCACGTTCAATTTGAAACTCGATCCCTAGCCGTCAAGTAACAACAAGAGTATATGTAATCAGTTTCCGAATTTCAAATCGATGAGGAATACATGTATATACATGTACATATGTTTAGCCTTTAATGCATACTCGAATATCTCTACAAAGAAGAGCATTGGAGTAGAAAAAGCGAAAAGACGTAAATTCTCCTCTTATGCGTATTATGAAAAATTATCGCTTAATTAGTAAAAAGATGGCAAAGAAAAACTAATGTAAGGATAAAATGACTTAAGATTATCAAAGATTTCAATTTATAGGTTTAGGTCAGGTGGATTATTATGAAAAAGAACTTAAATTTACTTTGCTTATAACGAACTTTGCTTAGTACTGAGTTATTAAATTATTTAAAAAGTCGCCTAAAAGAAGATATCGCCACAATATGTTTTCTGCCAATCGTAATGGAGTTTTAACACGTTCTCACTAAGTATACATACATTTATCATAGAATTTATTTGATATGTCGGTCAATAATTCCCGAAATTCCCGAAACTGATATACAGCTTAGGTGTCTAACAAAAGAACCCTATTATTTCTAGAAAGTCCCGACTCTCATATTACGACGGTAAAAATTCCATAGCATATCGCATTGTTGTTGTTATTGTTGTTGTAAAAAATGTCATTTAGATACAGTCTAGAAAAGAAAAAGATTATAGCAACTCTTCTCTGTCGAAGTTTGTTGAATTTAAATGAAATCGACGGTATATCGAAGTCGTTGAACACAGCTATGAACAGTTATCACAGCAGAAAATATCCAGATCCAGCCCGCATTGCCTGCTATCCGTTTGCAAATTTACAAAAATCCATTTACTCGAAAAAGACACAGTTGAATGAAACGATGTCGTTATTTCGGAAACAGAAGCGTATTTCGTAATTGGTTGATCGAAATGATTCCGTTACAAAAATACGTCGAAATATTAAATAAAAATAAAAGTTATTTCATTTAAGAACTTTCCCACTTCTTTTAACTTAAATTTCGTTCTTCTCGTCCGATCTTGCGACCGAAGTCAGTTAGCTTGCTTTTGTCGGCTTCAGTGATACAAAGTGCAAAGAAACGGTCGCGTTAAGGACGATAGCGACATGGCTACTTTGTGAGGTCGATAGTGGTCGTAAGTGCCAAAGAAACTCGATCATAACGATTTCGAAGAAAGCAAGTCTGCTGTGGATCAGCAGACAGAATTCACAAATCTGCCTACACCCTCACAATAAAAGTTGACAATTTTCGACTAATGATCTGCAGTACAAATTGCTCGTACGTCATTGGAATCGGAAAATTGCTAGGAATGTGGGGATTATTGGAGGGGGAAACTACATTTATATTCATGGACGGACACCAATAACAATAAATAACGCAGTAATGAGTGTAATCGAACTGTAAGCACATTTTCCATTTACTTGCAAGGAACCCACCCTATCCGCTACTTTCAAGTCATTGATATTCATTAATCTTCCTATATTAAATCCGATATTTGTTTTTTTTTTTAGTTGAGTTATGAGTGCGGAGCATGGAGAAGTGAGTTGTGAGAGTAAATAAAAATTCGTAAAATTTCGTATTGAAAATCAAGTGAAGGATGTCGTGTTCTATCCTCCTCTGGGTGCTACACTACAAGTAACGCGAAATTGGTTCAAAAAGTAACGCACGTTTGCTCCGCTCTGCTCTGCACTCTTCTGTTGCTAAGAATCGAATCGATTTATCGTTTTGTCTTTATCCTTTAAGCTCTTTAAATACAACGTTCCGTGCGCAAAGTGCACTTAAAGTTAAAATCCGAATAGAGCTAAAACTGTTTTGGAAATTTACTTTGTATTCAGCGGTGATAGTTTTTTGTATGTTATCCTTAATGTCATTTCAATTAACTCACATACAGTTATGCTTAATTAAAAATTTGTTCAGGTTGTAAAACAAAAACACAAACGCTTAGATGATGATCACATGTGTACGTACATGTATGCTTGCAATTTGATAGATGCACATATGCACGTTCCTTTCCATCTGATAAAGAAAATAAAGAACTTTAATCTTTCTATGCATACGGACAGACAAACGGACAGACAGATACACACACACACACACACAGACAGACAGACATACACAAACGCAAATACATACATATACATATATACACACGCATATATACCTATATATACAATCACGCTTAAAAGTACACATTCATATGAACAGATCAAATCCGAGCGTTGAAAGGAGTTTTCAACAAAAAGTAGTTGAGAAAAAATTTTTAAAAGTATTTAACACAAATTCACTGCTGATATACATACATACATACATACATACATACATACATACACGCATACATACATACATACAAACGTACAAACATACAAACATACATATAAATACACCGTACGTACGTTGATATCAAAGCATGCATCTGTGTAGAGTACGTAAATACATCTTCTGTTGTTGTGTGTATCGTATATGCAAAGCTCTCTAAAGGTTTAGCAAATATCATATAAACAAAAAAAAAAGTTTCGGTAAAAAATTAAAACAAAAAAAAGTCAGGAAGACGATTGTTTTTGATGTTGTGTTTTCACTGAATATTACTATAGCTACTAGTACACTACTACTACTGCCACTAACAACACTATTATTACTACTACCACTAGTACTACTGCTACTACTGGTACTAGTACTACTACTACTACTACTACTACTACTACTACAACTACTACTAGCACCTAGCATTCTTTCAACTGTTTTACATTGCTTATGTGCACATGTGTGTGCTTTGCTCTGGGTGCTTTTTGTTGTTGTAGTGGCAAAGTTTTACCATAACAAGTCTTCATTTATTTGGCATGTATATGAACCTCAAACGGTTGAGTGACACAACATCCATTCAAATCAAACATGTTGTTATTGTAGTTCGCTTGTTTTTTTCCTTTTTTTGCATATATTTTCACAAAATGCATACATACCTATGCACACACAAAAGGAAATTCAAAGAAAAAAACTCGACTTTGGTGTGAATGTCAATAGGCATAATTCCTTCAACCCTTGTCATAAGCAAACATTTGTACAAACGTTTGCGTTTAAGCACACATCAACACATACACATGTGAACATGCCCGTGCATACAACTACTCACCGCTTACATTCCATATATGCATACATATCCATATATATATATATATCTATATATATATATATATATGCATATACCTATATCTATATATATATATATGTATATATATAAAGTAAAAAACACAGTTGAATTCCGATAATAACAACAAACACTTTTGTAACAGCTCGTAACTTGTCCATTTTATCTGTTGGCTTAATCTCTCACAAACATTCTCGTGCTGATTCAATTTCCTACCTTTTTTTCTACTACGCCAAGCTCTACGTTGCCATTATATGGAATTCTTTTTCCCCACATACTTTTTTTTTTTGTTAATCTGCTTCGTTTTTGGTTTTTTTCTTTGCTTTTTGTTTACATCTTAAACTTTTTTCCAACAAGTTTTGTGTAAAGGGAAGAAAAAACACCTACACCTGTGCAGTTGTATACGCGTTAGTGCGTAAGAGTGTTTGACCATTAGAAAATCAATAAACATTTCTGATTACAAGTGCTAACGCGAGGCTCACGTATCACGGTCCGTTCAAAATTCGGCAAGAATTTGAAATAGCCTTTTAACAGGTTTTTTAAGCTCAACACTGCTAGAAGGCAATCTACTCATTTTCTCACATCGTTTGTAGCAAGCATAAAATGCGCATAAACTCGATTACCCGATTTAGTCATACGCGTAAGCGCCTAATTGTATGGATCGCTTTTTGTTTCATAATCAAATAAAAAAAATTAAATCAATTTCCGGCATTACTTCAGGGAATATATATTAACGCAGATACGGGGCGAAACTGAACGCAAAACGTGTACGTGTAAGCGTAACTAAATTGAAAAGTGGAAATTTTCACATAATGTCTGTAAAAGTTTTACTCGAACATCTCAGAAAGCCGCACACAAATAGTGAAATAGAAGAATAAGACAAGAATCTTGAAGGGGTCCGAACAAAGCCAAGCGAAGAAGAAAAAGGAGAAGGAGATTTTTGCTTATTTAGTGTAAATGAGTGGCGTCTAAAGTTCGCTTCAAAGCGAATGAAGCTTCATGCTGACTTCTTGTCGTATAGTTCTGCAGCCTTTAATCATATTCTACTCTTCTCTTCTTCTTTCACTTTGTACAACATTGATGATGCAGAATGTATTAAGTATGTGCAGATGCATACGTAGCATTCAGAAAAATCGGCTTCTGTTACGATCATCGATCCAAAATCATTTTTGAATCGATTTAAGTTTGTTTATCGGACTATCTGTCCGTCTGTCTGTCTGTCTGCCTTTCTATTTATTGTTCCTTACGTCCAATCCATGTATTTTTGCGTTCAAGTTATATTTCCCAATTTTTTAAGAACTCTAACGTATGCGCGTATTGTGCGTTATAAGAAAAAAACTGCACTAAAACTATTCGTATTTCGGCATATTAGGGTGGGACAATTTTTTGAAAAACTTCCCCTTCTTATAAGGCTCGTCAGGAAAAAAGATTTAACTTGGCATAGAAATTAACTCTGGGGGGCATTTTAGACGACGTAGGTGTGTTCTTTAAACCCAGCTCCGTAAAAGGGAACCTAATGAAAACCAAGCCTTCTTATGGCAGCAAAGTATAATTTCCAGTACGTTATAACGGCAATGGGTGAGAAATAGTAATTTCCTGCTTGCATGTTAGGCCTCGCGAAAAAAAAAGGTAGAACTCTATATAGAAATATGATGTGAGTTTGAATAATTTATTAGGAAAATAAATGAAGAACTGCAGCAAACAAAGTGTTGTACAATATTTAGTGCTCGGCCTTCGCCGACTACACTGTTTTTATTTTACAAGTCTTTGATTACTTGTGGTCTGGTCTGAGCGTTATTAACTTGTGATAAATATAATTAGTGACTTATTATTTTAATAAATGCAAACTATATTTTAATTACATGGGATTGATTATAAGTTCCGAATTTATTTGGCTGTCACGTCAGACATTTTCCAGAAAAAAAATTTTTCTCTTTATCCACATTTTCGTCCTCTACGTTTTAATAAACATTTCCTGTATTTTCTATCTATCTCTCTCTCTTTCTCTTATTGTTGGTGTGAATAAAAATATTTTTCAATTTTCGCAAGGCTATGTTTTCCGTTTGTTTGTTATAAATGAATCAGTCTCTCGCTTATTTATCCCATACATAGTTTTACAGGAAATTGAAAACATAAAATATCAACATTTAATATATAAGCAAATATTTGAATATACGTACATATGTTAACATTTGCAATTTGTTTCTTCTTCAATACATTTATTTATTCACTTATTTGTATATACGGAGAGAGAGAGTGTTTTTATTCGCAAAATTTCTTTTTTTCACCTTATTTTCCTTTACCTTTGGGGATTAGTTGTGATCTGTTGATTTCTTTTCCTTTTTGCTGAAAACGACAAAGCTTGTTATTTTTTATTGCAAATATATTTAAGCAAATTGATATGCGTTCTCTCTATCACTGAGTGTACTGAGGATACTAAAAAGGTTTATATCGAACGCGTATAAATCGTTTTTCTTTTTCTTTTTCTTTTTTGTTAATTGCAAAGTATGCGGTAACTGTACTGTTATGTTAATCTGAGAAGGTCTCTTGAAGTGAGGAGGTGCAATTTTGAAGTCTTGATGTACGTGTCAGTCATTGAAAAAGACTAACTTTTACTTAATCCCTGCAGAAGCTATAGACCCGACGTGTTCCGAGAAGTTTTGCTTTCAATGAAGATCTTTGCCGCATCGGTTAAGTATTAGTCTTAAACCAAGTCTTAAATTAATGTGTGACACGGAGTGTAAATGCAAAAGTGTGGCTTTTAGGATCGTTTTTTTTTTTTGAGGCGACGGGGTTGGCATGATTGCCTGCCTCTTTTAATTACACTGGTTACTTGCGTGTTCTACAAAGCGAGGATACATTTTATGAGACTGACAATGTTTTATAATTTGCATTGGCCTTTGTTCGTATTAGACGCAAATGTTGCCGCGTGTTAGCAAATTGCTCAACAAATCATTCGATTGTCATTTCATTCATACCTACGCGAAAGTTGTTATAGCTTCTATCTACTCTCTCGAAGTAGTGATTATTTTCTTTAACGCATTGCACCTGCCCATCTTTGCTTCTGACCACAATTCGATATTGAATTTGTTGCTAATGTTAACTTATTCGTTGCATCTTTGTGTTAATGGAATTTATAACAAGCGCTACCTGTTATCCCATCTCTGTTATAATTGAAGCCTAGTGATGAGTGTCAATGCAGATCACTTCACCTGATTCCCCCTACTTTTCCATTTATTAAGCCTGTAGTGATGCTGTGTTTTAAACGAGCGTGTTTCTCTCGCTTAAGGGAAAAGAGCGAGAAGAAGACGTCGGATGGGTTAGGACTTTCGCCACTTTTATGCTTTGAAAAAGCAATGTACCCGACACGTAAGGGCAATTTCTCGACACAATAAGACAAAAAGTGGTTGTCCTTCTGTTTCTTTATTTTGTTTTTTTTTTTTTTTTTTTTTGTTTCCAAAATTTCACTATACACACAACTCTAGTATAATCGGAGAATCGTACAACCTCGTGTACACAATGAAGGCTTATTTCAATATTCTGGCGGCTTAGTTGACGTCGCATCCCTTAATTTTTCTATGGAATGAAAAAGAAGAAGCGTAAGTGTATTATTTACTTAATATTTAAATGATAGATTGTATTAAATTTGATTTAATAAAAGCGAAAAGAAAAAACCACTTTTAATAAAGAAATATTGCCGTATATCGAACTCTGTCGTTAAACTTTTAAATTACAAAAGTTTTAATTGTAACTTTATACGCAAACGTAGAAATGGTTACATAATTTATTGCCTACATTTTACTTATGCTAATATTAACTAACGTCAGTCGACAAATTTTATGAACGTATATATTAATATTAATTTATACCCATTCTACATATTTATATCTACATGCACATATGCAACATAATATAACATAACATAACTTGTCACTAAACACATATACACATATGTATAAACGTATATATTTTATATGTATATATATATTCACATATACATATAGATACATATACATATAGATACATATACATACATATATATATATATGTATAATAAATGTAGGCATTCGTATGTAATAATGATGAAAATTTTACATAATTACTGCATAGATTTTATTAGAGAGATAATTAAGTGACAATTGTCTTGTTGTACAATAACATTTAACACACGATATAAATCTTAACTACTGAGCACTAAATGTCAACGTTTGTCAAAAAGTCAATTAATTGTATCCAAGTGCTTACAAATTGTCTTTAATGCCACACAGTGCATCGTTCAGACATATGGAAACATTCATAATCATTCATTCATTCATTCATTGATTAAAAATCACTTACAAACTTTAATCATATAATGTTTGACAAAACAATTAGAAAAACACAAAAACACAAAAACATCCTGCATCTGCGAAATCTCTGCCTTCAACTTTATAGCTTGATTGTTTACTGTGCAGGTACAGCTATGCGCTTACGACTGACTTTTGCTTATTGCTTGTCCATATGCACCAGTGAGCGAGCACAAGCATTGTTGCGTTAGAAAAGGCAAATTTTGTAATTTACGTAAAGATGGTCTCGTTAGTAGCAAGTAACAAATGCTTCAAATAGTCTGGACGAAGCATTCGCCTTTTGGTTGCAAGCATGCCGGGCATTCGGCATTTCATCTTTCTCAAACGGTTCTCGAGATGCTAAAACGAATTTCGAGAATAACTGTGTTTTCGGATCCCTCTATTTTAACCTTGAAATACTTTTTTTTCAGAGTTAATGCCAGCAAGATCCCTATGCAGGATTCGTTTTTGCCCTTTCGTACATATTTAACAAAGCGAAAGTTTTACTTGCCCTTGAGATGAATCATTTCCCAATGTAATCTGTCTGTTTCTTAGAAGTTAAGTCGATATCCCCGAACAAAGTTGAACATTTGCACTGCACTTGAAGGGGAAGTCAAACTGTACCTGGAATTCATTGTATTTTACATATAAAAAGTAGAGAATGTAAACTTCCACACAAAGCAACTAACTAAATATTCCGGATGCATAGTGGATCGAGCAACAATTCCAAGCGATATTGATACTTTACATGTCGGGCTATTAAAAATCAAACTACAATTGTTACGTATCTTCTAGAGTTTTTACAAAAATCATCATAGTCACAACATCCTTTTTGTTGTTCTGGGATTCTTAGGATAGAGATTCGAAAATAAAAGATTTTGCGCACCCATCGTTTTTTTGCGCCAGTTAACCAGTAACTCTTAAACATCAAGCTTCTAATGGTTGTAAGGTAAGTTCTTTTTGCTGAAATCCGTCGCTACACATACATCGCACGCATCATATGTGACATTGATGTCAGTACGATATAAGTTCAAGTTGTATGAAACGGTGAACGCAGTTATATTACGGCACTGTATCGTAAGCTATTACACAGTTAGAAAATAGTTTATGAAATTTCGTGCAAAAAATGTTGGTACTGAAGACGAATAATGTTCGTATACCTTCGACCATGTCCAGCACAAGCAATGCAGGAAATGAATTTGGGCTGCGAGCTTCTTCTGATTGCGATAATACTTTCTAGACCTCTATCCTTCCAATTAGTCACAATTCAGGTCAATGCAGCCACATATATTGCCATATGTCAGTTATTCTGCAACGTTAGTAGATGTGCGAAAATGGATCAATGATTATTTCATTTTGAAAGGAAAAAACTTTATACCGCGACCGCATCCGCGCATAAGACGCAAAAGACCATAGCTGACGATTACGCATATTTCGATTATCAACTACTGTAACAGGTAGGTAGGTATTCCTAAATTCCATTTGAATTTTATTAACAAAAGCTTGAGAGAAAGAGGGAGAGAGTAAGCGTAATATATTGTGATGTGTCTTTGAGTGAAATCTTGTGTATTCGAAATTTGTAAAAGAAACCCAATATTTTTTATAGACAATATATCAATCGGCTGAATGGCCGAGTAGGGAAAGGATGTCGACTAACAACTCAAAGGTCGCATCTTCAAATCTCAAGTGCGATAGAATGAAAAGCCGACGCCCTGCAACGCTAATGCCATTAAGACGCCCCTTAGTCTCTGACTAAATTAATTATAATATATATATATATATATATATATATATATGTATATATATATTTACTATATAGTTAGTTACACAGTTATCGAAATAAGATTGAAAACTATTTTCGAGTTCGGTTGAGTGTGTACATATACAAAATTTAACTTAATCAATAATACGAATACAACAATAATTGGAACATCGTTTTATCAGCAAAGGCATCACCACGGCTGCGATTGTCAGACTTGAACACAAAAACATATAAAACTTGTTGTTGGTATTTCTGGACGAAATTAATATGAATTGAATTTTTGCTAAACCTTTACTATGAAATATTTCAGTTTCTGATGATTACTGATTAAGACGAATATTTATTAAACCACTGTCACTTGCCAAAAGTATTAAACCATTGCTTATAAGCAGTGCGTTTTGCGGAATATTTCCGGAATTATTTTTACCCAGAAGGCGATTGATTGCCTCAATAGCCCTATTAAAAATGTCTGTTGCATCCATATATTCTTTGTATACATATGTATACATATATATATATATATATATATATATGTATATGTGTATACATATACAAACGCGTTTCATTAATTATGAAATTTCTGTGCGCATGAACAATTAATCGACCATCAATTTAAGCATTTTAGAATACAAACAATAATCTTTATGTTGATTAATAATTAATTAACAAATAAAGTAAAATTTTTAATTAAAACGTAAAAAAAATTATTTTTTGTATAAATGTTTTTTGCGCGCATCACTTTTTAATTAACATTGTTGTTACCGTTATTGTCGTTGTTGCTGTTGTTGTTGTTGTTGTTGTTGTTGTTGTTGTTGTTGTTTTTGCATTTCTTGATTCTGCTGCTGCTGAGCGCTAATTTAAATTTAATCAAAGTTATCCGTTGACCCCGAGTCTGCACCCTATAGAGCATGTAACAGTTATTTCATTAGCCGTTCATAGCCAAGAAATTAAATTTTTTTTCAATTTCATGAAAAGTTTTTTCACTATATTTGTAAAATATTTTAAAATCAATTGGCCAGCAATGCTGCCCCTAAAGTTCCTTACGTACGTAAGAATAAGATAACGTAAACAACAAAGAGTAAGAGTAAAATAAATTTATTAGCCGCGCAGTCAAGTTATACCCGTTACTTGATTAAAACTTTATCGTACGGGTAACTATCAAAGTTTCTTTTAAGAAATTAGATAAGAGACGAGAGTACACTGGAAACTATGTACATTTATTGTAAAAACGCATACAGACACAAACACACGCACACACTTAGGCACACAGATGGACTCGTAAATGCACGCACGCATAAACATGCGCGCATACATACGTATACAAAAACGGAAATTAAAAAAAAATACAAAAATATAATTGCTGTGAAGAAAGAAACTTTTACTCAAATGGCCTTTGAAACCGAAGTAGAGATTCCTAAGTGAAGCCATACAGTAACAAAGGAGAAAAGAAAAGGAAAACAAAAAAGACAAAACGGAACGACAAGTCAAAATTATAGGCTTTCGGTTTAGGGCAGAGCAAAATCAAAGCCGAAATATCAAAGAGGAACAAAGAGGAACGATAGCTAACTTTCTATACGCAATAGTGACAACTATGACCGTAAGTCTTCTTTCAATAATGTTTCTAATGTTGAAATTCTTTTTCATTTTCTTTAGTTTCATTCCATCCATCCAGGGGATATCTTGAATTTGTCATTTCGTTTGTTACGTTTGGAAATTTCGCAATTTTTATTACACTCTTCGCGCAGTTGGGAGTCTATACACTTTTCCGCCACTTTTCTTTTGGAGTTAGGCGATCGAAAAAGATTTGTATTAAATGAAGCCGCGACTTATTGGATTTAAAAGACTACAAATAATAAATGTATAAAAATGAATAAAAAAAAAACAACAGAAGGTTAACCTTTCTAGCCTATATTCACCTAACAATAACGAGATTGTGTTCGGAACCCATCATATTCGCTCAAGTATAGTTGCAGTAGCTTTGAACCAAGTCTCAAATGAAGAGTAAAACTTTAATTCGTTCTATTGATGGAGACATATGTGTACATACAGCACTATATATGATTAAATATTACAAAAGAGACCTGTAACTGGGAAGAAGAATAAAAAAAACTTTAAACTAAATTTGTAGCCAAACTAAAGAAATGAACTCAATAAGCTCTTGGAAAAGAACGGAGAAAGCCAAATAAAAAAGAAAATTGTTCAATAAAACGAAGAAATATGAAGAGAGAAAAAAAAACATAAAGAAAACATGTGCTAAACTTGCATTTCCGTATGATACGTGTACACATCCGTTTTCCAAAACATATGTACAATACATACACAGAGGACTTTTCTTCTTTTTTTTTCCCCTACACACTACAAAGTTAGAGGTTTACGTATAAAGGTAAACGTATGCATCCATTGTATACGCTTTTGTCCCATACACACCTCATAACAATATGTGCAGCCTCATGCATATAAATACGAGCCTGTATATATTATATATACACATGTACATGTATGTACGTATATGGCGCAGACATATTTATGTTGCGAGTCTTTCTTTACTAAACTACTTTCTGCGCTTTAGGTAAGTTTTAAAAACTTAATCTCGATTCCTTTCCTTTTATTTTTCGAATTGTCGGTACTCTACTTTTCTTCTCTAAAGTCAAGTTCGGACACATCCTTGTACTGCTTAAAATTGTGTGGGTTTTCTTTAGTTTGTTTTCAACTCTTTTTTTTGTTTTGTTTTTCTATTCTGACCGAAATTTTTATCAGTGCTCGTTTTGAACAATGTGTTGTAATAAATGAAAGGTAATAAGAAGAATTAAACAAGCACACACAGGCCCGGTAACTTGAACTTAACTACAAAACTGTAATACAATAAACACAAAGACTGGCGTAAAAGCAAAACTTTTACTCTGCCTTTGATTACATAAACAGGTAAAAATTAATAGGTTACACCAAACTTTTGCGGGACTTGGTGGTGGCCATGATTAGGGCTTATATTCAACAAAAAAAAAAAAAAAAACAACATAAACAAAAAATCATAGCAGGAATGTTCATATGACATATGTTTGCAAGATTTTCATATAACCAACATTCGTTACATTATTAAAATGCAAATCCACTCAAGCCGCCTGCCTCTATACACTAAACCATTTATAAATTTTAGCTCTACTTCAATACATAAAATATGTTTATTCAAATTATTCATAAATAAAGTGCGGAAAAATGTTTACGGAGAAAGAGAAAGAAAACAACTATTGCTGATGGACATAATCTGGCTTAACACAGTTAGTTATATGCATACATTATGTATGTACATATAAGAAATTATAATTTTCTTAACTTTTGTTCCATATGTGCAGAAATGTCTTACACAATTCATAATGTATTCGTTCTCCCGTGTCATTTGCAAACACGAAGCGCTTCTTACATTCATAAATATAATATGAATGAATATTTTTCACCTTCCTTTGGGACAAAATTCCGTTTCGTTGAACGTCTGTGACAGCCTATGCGCATTAAGTCCCCTCTCTTAGCATATTACACGAAATTGAGAATTGAGTGCGAAAGATGGACTCCAATATCCTTAAGCAATAGCGGCTCGGTTTGGGTTTGAGTTTGAGTTCGACTCTATCGTCGATACACCGCTTGAGTTGCAGTGTCGTAGCTTTACTTTTCAACACCCTTTCACATACAATTAAAGAAGGTAAGGCCAGTTTTTATTCTTTTTTATATATTTTTTCTATACACAATATTTGTTTATTTAATAATATATTAATAATATATATATAAATAAAAGTAAGACTAACGTTTATTTCAAATGTTTTTGTAATGCTCTCAGCTTGTGTAGGAGCTTTGAGACTCGTATCTTTTAGTTTCTCTCTCTTGAAAACAAATGAAAAGCTTTGCTATTCTCGTTCAGTTAAACGTTTGCACCGCCTTATCAACTCAATTACAGGGCGACCAAGTGTATCATATTTTAATGAATCCGTTACGCTTTTTTATAATATTATAGACTTTCCCCAGTGTGAGTGCATCCTGTGCATATCGTACTTAAAGGTAAATAATATGAAAAGTTTGAAAATCTAAAAAAAAAAACAAACATTAAATACGAAAATTGTCAGAAACTAACTCTTCCTGTATATATATGTATGTCTATATAATTTACTCCCTTTCGTTTCTCAGAAAATATGTTTTTGAAAGCCTATTAAAAATTTCTTAATAATGAAAATAAAGTTAGTAAAAAAATTATTTTTGATATGAGGCGAAATCTTCAGCTTGACTCACAATCTCATATTCGGTCCCTTAGCAAGCTAAAACCGGCTTACATTAGCGTTCTAGTTGTCGGGTTCTAGGATATGTCGATTTATCTACCTTAAGTTTTAGATCAACATTTTGTTTCCAGGTACGTAATTTGCAGTTCACCGTAAAACACATCCATCCATTCGTCTCCTAAATAATGGTTTGAGTAAAAAATGTTGAGAGAATTTCGTCACTAGATGGCGACGTTCGATGCCACATATCATGCAATATCAACCATCCAGTTTGCATCCAACTGGCGTACATTCGAATTTCAATCTAAGATTTTCACCAAGATAGATTTGTATTTCCTGAATGGTATCACACGACGCATTAATTGATGTAAAAATGTGTGAAATTCTGGAAAAATATGTGTTCACAATATTTTGGCAATTTTACTACGAAAAAGTCACGAACGCTACGCAAGTCGAGGAGAAAGTTGATTTTATAAGATTGATGGATAGATAGATTAGATTATGGTGTAGTGGATTGCAGCGAATTCGTCTTGTGGAACATGTGTATTTCGATTATGATATTATAGTCAGCAGATATCTACTACTGCGCAAAACTTCAAACATATAAACGAACAAAGCAAATAAAATAAAAATGAAATGAATATTAATTTAGAATCCATAAGGAACAACATGAACTTATTTTGAATTAAAGTCCCACCGCAACGATCGTCGTCGTCTAAAAAACTTGCTTGTCAATCACAGTTTCGAACTTTGCCTCAATGTTCATAAGTTGTCCTAAAAAACATTATAGAGTATTTAAAGTACATGTGTTACTGGAACACCGTTGTCACCAAAGGCAGACCGGCAAATGGGTAAACTTGTATATTAAATGTCATAATCAAATTCGAGGGCGTGTAAGGCGGTAATGGACCTCCATATAAGTTTTTGTATTCCACAACGTTTTCAACTTTTAAAGTAAATTATTATAACGTTGCTCCGCTTGACTTGCTGACCTTAATCCCCAGTGGCATTAATCAAGGCTTGAAGCAAATGTTTGTTGCATTTCAAATCATTTTCTTAACATTTAAAAGTATTTAGGTATTATTTGCAATCAAAATGCCTGAATATATCCATTTTTATATCTATCAGCGAAGGATGAGCGGTATATTCATTTTGTCAAAACGTTTGCAACGCCCCGAAGGAAGCTTCAGAGACCATATAAAACATATACATTCTTGATCGGCATCAAATTCTAAATCGATTTAAGCACGTCCGTCCGTCCGTCCGTCCGTATGTGTAATGTCTATTGTAAAGCACATGGAGTGCTCAAAATTGCATTTTCGACCTTCATTGCTCTTGTTATTTGTTTGAACGAATCTCACGAGCACTGTGATACTGCTTCATCATATCTCAATTGTCGGTTTTGGTTCAACGATTTGAAAGTGATGGGTGACACGAATTAGCTGAATATGCCTTCTTTTGGGAAGAGTTGTCAAGGATATACTGTTGCAGATGGAATACCCAGCTTAGTCATCGAACATGGCACGAAAATGCGTCGACGTTTGGATCGCTGCCAAACCTGTGTCGTCCTTTCGACACGGCATAGCCATATTGTCAGAAAAATGGGAAGAAATTGTACAAAATGATGAAAAATATTTTGATGGATAAAAAATTGTACCAATATTTCTCAATAAATGCTTTCTTAATAATACGAATGCCGTTATAAGCGATACGAAATTATTTTCAAATTTCTTTCACACCAGTGAAAATCTTTTCTTTTTTTTTTTCATTCATAGAAGCACTCAACTACCTGCCTAGATTACCAAACAAATCCACTATAAATGATTTCTCATCAGATTTTTAAGTTTTTTCTACCATCCGAACTAAACCTTAACTTTTTAATTGCAAGTTCGATTCAATTCGATTCCAATTCGATTTATCTGCATTACCAATGCGTTTGATAAAAAGCGTCAGTTAGAGCAATACCTTTATTACATGATTATATGAACCGAAAGAGCGGTCAGTCCATATTTTGTTATTACCAGGTACTTATTGGTCTGCATTTCAAAAAAATTTAAAAATATTGCTAAACATATTTGTTGTATTTCGTGGTATTACAATAAGCTGTAATGTCTGTAGCGCTTACTGCAAAAAAGAGAAAAGAATAACAGTTTTTTTTATATAGCTAAGAGAACTTGCTCCACTCTTCAAATAAATGGGTCAACGGACTTCTTCTAATAATGAAAACAAACTGCTTTTCAATTTTATACAAATATTTATTTATTCACTTGATAAAGACAATAAAGCAATCCGGAGAGAAATGCCAGGAATTGATTTTCGCTAAGAATGTCCTGACAACAAAAATTTATAGTCAATGATATTTATTTTATTGTCCTTGGTCCTAACAATTTTTATCCACATTAAGGCCATCTGGAGGCCAGCAGAGGGTTTATCTTAAGCACTTCTCGACGTACGGCTGTACGGCTGCACAAACATAACACAAACATAAATATGATGTACGGTATAATTTTATATTTAAAATGTTTGGATGAATTTATGCGTGCACGCGTACACACAAACAAACACATTTTGCTCAGTCTACGTTCTATATGCGAGAGTATGTATGTACGCATAATTTTGTTTAAGTACATCCATCCATGATTATGTTTATTAAAAATTAATTATAATTGAAAATTAAATCACTAACCACAAATGTGTCAATAAATAATAGCACGACAGTCACCTCATCATAACTGTAAACATAATCATAATCTGTCAGTCAACAGACTATGATAAATTTTAATTTTTATGCTAATTGCATACGCATGAACATACGTACATGTCTACGAAGCTTAGGTCCGTCCGCATACAACAAGAGCGATTGAATAAACGAAAAACTTGTAAAAGTTTGTTGCTTTGTGAATTAATAATGAAAAGTCGATTAGATTGGATAATGCCCGTAACACCCGATCCTTATAAATGTTCTTATACACAGTATATTTATTATTGCACAACGCGACGAGAGGTGCACTCAACTTATTTATCGAAATTTAAGATTATAAATATTTGAAATTATTATTATATAAACATATCGCGCTATATACGCTACATATACTATATACATATCGAGTAAAGGCGGATTTATTTTCATTTGAAAATACAAAAAAATTAAGATCTCCTTTAAAAAAAAAATTGGGTGTTTTTCGATAGATAATGAACTCAAACTGAATATCTATGAAAGTCTCGAACGTCAAGCGGATCATATTTTGTTGCTTATATAAACAGCTGCAGTTAAAGGCATGTTGCTTACTCATGGCCATAATGATGATATTATCGATCGTAATAATGATGTTGTGTGTATCACTAAGCGAACTCTGCGACGAAGTGTTTGTTTCATTTGACGTAACGTAAAGCAAAGCGAATGTTGCCGGAAAGAAAGGTCAACAAAATTGTGCTTTAACTTAAAGTAAAATTCATCCATTTTTCTACACGACTCAATAGTTTGTCACTTTGTCACTTTGATTCAGTTAAAAATATATTTCGGAAAACTGAAACTTTTATAAATCAATACAATTTTTAATGTACGGGACACTGTCACCAAATATGTGCAACGATTTACTTGGCTATCACACATTAATAAAGAGATATTCTGATAGTTCGCTCATACGGTGATGTGATGTGGTGGAAGCGTGAAAGCAATAGATGGATTTTGAACCGTGATATTTCAAAAATCATATTATAATCAAGCATTAATCCCGCAAACCTTCTATCAGAAAAAGCTTGCCATCAAAAGGCAGAATTTAAAGAGAGACCAAGGGTCCACGCACACCGATAGCTGGTATAGAAAACAGTTAGAAGAGTTCATCAGTCTATCAATCAAAAATTTGGCCCTTAGTTAGCTTCGTATATGAAAAGTTGAAAAGTGTATCGACTTGTATTGTTTTCTCGCCATTACAGCTCATGTGGCTTACGTATCCCAATAGTTTATATATATGGGGGCATAAGTATTCGAACATGCGACCATAAAATTTTATTTTACTAAATTTTCGATTAAAGCAAACTATTTGCCCGCCGCCCTTTCTACTTCTATTAACATACGTAAGATATGCATATATATGTCCATATATATGTGAATGGGTGGATGTGTCTACGTGTATACATATATTTGACGTGAACAGAAATTTGCTTTCGAATAGCTCATGTAAAAGGTTCTTCCATAAAATGGTTTAAGGCAAACATAGGCAAATACATTTGAAAGGCCTTTTATCCGTAGCGGTGAAATACTAGTCCACAGAAATTACGTGACAAAGGCTTTTGCATACGATACCTTAGGGTATCGCAAGAATCACAAATAAAGTTAAACTGCATTCAATCAGAAGTGCAGTGTTCGGAGGGTCAACAACACGCGTAGTACTTGCTGGGTACCACTCCAGTCGCTGATGCCATTAACCTCGGTATTAAACGAAAATAGACGCAACAACTTATGGGACGATGATAAGGCGACAGAAGACCAAGGACACTCAACAATATACACTCGACAATGCATTTGCAAAATCTTCAAAGAATCGTTAGAAGCAGTGAACTATTTTTTCTTATTATCACTTGTTTCTATAATCGGATGACCCATGCGAGGTCTATAAATAGCTTTTCCATTTCTATAGTTAAACAAAAATCGATTCTTTCGGAGGCTACCGCGACGAATGTGTTATTATTTGAAGGCGAAATTCACATATTACCAGAAAGATGGAAACAAAATGTAATCGCCGATAACGTGCAAACGTTTTGCATAATTTTTTTTTTCTTTTTTCTTTTTCCGTTGGCAATAGTAGAAGTGAACGCGTAAAGTAACGTTATAATCGCTACACTACAAACTTGCTGAACAGTGCTAATGGTTAACGTTTGTTTACCTTACGTTCTATTGTGGATAATTAACGCTTTAGCGGTGCGATCGAACGGAGAGTGACATAAAATTTTTTCTTTTTCTTCTTTAGGATCTAAAGAGACGAGTGGTGCGTGAGTAACACCCGATATTTTCCTACTTTGAAGAGATCAGCGGCGACAACGAGAGCGATTGTTTGTGTTGTGTGAGAAGTTTTAATTTGTTAGTATCGTTCATTGTGTGTTACTTGCTGTGTTGTTGTTTGCCGTTTGCTGTTTGCTGTTTGCTGTTTGCATTCAGTTAGCCGGTTGTGACTGTTTGGGCGGCTTGGTTGGCTGACTGTGTTGTGCTATTGAAATGCCATGTTTTTCTTTTCGTTTTTGAAGTTTGCCCGGTAATGTATTTACACACAGTGATATATATACATACATATATATATATATATATATACAGGCAAACTTATATATACTTTCTTTGTGTGTCTTTCGAAATGTGTATCGTGTATGTGTCTAAAGTGAATTTTAGTTATTTTCGTTTAAAACGTGCTGAGCGAAGAAACTGTAAATCATTATTGTGAGAAACGTGCGAACGGCAACAATATTCTCAAGTTCAAGATTTGCTTTTTTGAAACTAAACAAAATTCTTTTTTTCATTTCTTTTTTTTAACTTTTTTTTCTTCTGCTTAAACTATTTGTTATACTGTTATTGCTGCTACTGCTCCTGCTGCTGCTACCGCTGCTGCTGCTGTTGTTGTTGTTGTTGTGGTATTTGTTATTATATTATGTACTTTTATTAAGTTTTGTTATTGGCATCAATGTGATTGAAATTGATTGGGTTAGTGGTGCTGCTGCAGCAGCAAGAGTTCGCCGCTTCGCATTTTCTGTGATAATTGTGTGCTTGTTGTGTGCGCTTTCGTTTTATGTAAACATATCACACATCGTCAACAACAAGTGGTTCTTGCAGAATTTCTTAATAAGTAAATTAATTAATTAAATATTAAAGCAAGTTAAAATTTTTTAATATTTAATTAAAATGCAGTAACTGTTATTATACGCTTAAGCCTCACTCACGGTTAATGCAATAATTTGTTAATCTCTCATTTTCATTTTAAAGCAACGATCGTTTTGTCTCGTCCGTCACCTTTACAAATACATATAATAAATATAAATAATAATAATAATAATAATAATAATAAAATATGTTTATATATATACAAAAATAAAAAACCAACAAAAATGTAAAGAAAGAGCAAAAAAAAACAAATAAATAAATAAAAATAAATATATATATATATATATATATATATATATATATATCGCAAACTCTTAAAGTGTGTTAATGACGAAGTTAAATATTATTAACGGCATTAACAAATTACATGCGTGTGTAACGAAACATTTGTTTATATTTGTTTTCACGGCTTTTAAAAGAAAGAATGTGAATGCATTATTTATCGAACAATCGGAAAGAAGGAAATTAATAATAATAATAACAAGCAATTGGCAAAAATAAGTTAATTTTAAAAGGGTTTTTTTTTTGTTTTTTTTTTTGATGACAACATACAACACATATCGCTCTGTGTCGATTTGCCTGCAAGTTAATGAAATTCAACACAAATTTCTTTTTTCTTTTCAATGCAATTTTTAGCTGTTGTTGCAAACGTAACATCTGACTCGATAAGGGTGAGTGAGTAACTGTAATTATTATATTAAATGAAATTCGTTTTCTTTTTCAGCTTCTTCTTCTTCTTCTTCTTATTATTATTATTATTATTATGCATAAACGTTAGGCTTACTGTATACACAGGCATGCACCTATCTACACACGATACATATATATATCTGTATATCTGTATAAATGCACATATATATATGTATATGTATGTATGTATGTATATTGATTTATAAACTATTGCGGTTTCCAGCAAACGAAAGTATACGGAAACTGCTCTTATTCTTGTTGTGCCTGTTAGGGCCTATTTCTAGGAATGAAAACGTACTTATCTTAATTTCAAATAACTAACGACCGGCTTAGCAAAAACCTAAATACTTATATTTCTATCCCTAAAAACATAATGTTGTATGTACTATTTGCTGTTGAATGACGGACAGCATGTACACATATACGATAGTTGTGAAATTACAAGGCGCGATTGACAAGAGAGTGATTGTACATGGTTTGTTATTTGAGTCGAACTTCGTTCATATGCAACAGTTAAGGTGAAAAAGACTTCAAGTCTTTTAATTTCCCAAACTAACTACAACTATTTTTACATGTACCTATCTTGTAGGAAATTTGGTTGCACACCACACGCACTGAATAACAATATACTTTGTAAACTATATCGTTACGTATGACCATATTAGTTGGCCGTTCAAGACAGTTGAGCTAATAAGACATACAATGATAATTGAGCGTTTCACGATTTTCTTGTCAACTGTACAACAACTGTACAACAAACGTATAATAGATGTTGCGGCTTACAATTCGGCCCAACTCCAGCCGCGGTTTCAAGATCCGACCTGGAATTCGTTCGGTTGTTTTAAATTTTTCAAAATATAACCATATTAACGGGCAAAAACATTTTAGTGGGGCATGGCCCACCTTTAAACACCACTTACACTACTACCCGTCATGCAGTTGTTCGTCTAACGTGTTTTCAAAATAAGGTTTTATATGAGAAGTGGTTGAAAAAGTGATCCTCTCGAATAGAGGAATAGACATTTAGGTAGACAGGCAAGTTCGATTCAGAATCGCTTTCGGTCTGGTGAATCTATCTCAAGCTCTTCTGCATGCTACATAGATTCGCACAAACTGACTATACACTTGTACCACGAGTACAGGGTAGAGCATAATAAGAGCGCTTTTACGACACTTAGTCTTATTATACGTCAGCTTTTCAACTTAGTTATGCCGGCTTGCTTCAAATCGTATGGTCTAGAGATCTCACGCTTCACATTTCCATTTGGCGATATAACCAAATGGCATAACGCGAGTACAGTAGTGGTTTGTGGATCTGTGGATCAGGTCTCCATAGTAGAACTTAGACGAAGAATGTCGGCATCAAGCTTTTGACTTCTATTTCAATATCTAAAACAGTACTCGGCAATTGTTGAGAGAATATGGGCCGCGTGTATTATATCCAAAATGGAGTAACAGATTTTGCACAAAAAAATTAAAATTTAACAATTTTTTACATTTACTTCTCTGCATATTATTTTGCATGTTAAAATGTGCAAAAAAAAAAACTATATCGATATTGTTTCGCGTTTTGCTTTTATTTCAACTTAAAAGCATGTGCAGGGAATAGCTGAAATCATACGAACTAAATATTCATCTTTGTTGTTCATAGTACACTTTTAAATAACGTCATCGGTGGAATCAGTTGCTTTGCTGATTTGTTTCCTAAACCAATAACTAGCGATTGTAGGACTCGGAAAAAAGAAACGAAAAGAAATAAGCGATGACCATTTAAAATATCTTAATCTGACCTCTCACATAGTTGTACATAACCAAAAAAATGTTTAACATAAAAGGCATTCGAATTTTGCCTCAATGAAAATGCAGCTTTTTATACCCATCACCGAAGGATAAGGAGTGTATTCATTTTATCGAAGCGTTTGCAACGCCCCAAAAAGTATCTTTTGAGACGCCACAAAGTGTACATATCCTGGCAAGAAATTCTGAATTGATTTAAACAATGTCCGTCCGTCCGTCTGCGCACTGTCTGTTGTGAATATTCTGGTTGCAAATATAAAGGAATCGAATTAAAATTCGGTAGAATCATTTGAACTTCTCGCGCGCAAGTTGGTATTGAAAATGGGCCAAATAGATCGAAGGGTAGGCCTACAGTACTACGTAAAGTCGGAGAACCTCTCATTTTCAAAAGAAATAACAAACTGTGTTTTTTATTCATTTATACTAAAGCAAATAAATGCACGAAAATTTGAATCTACATATTATTTAGCGAAAATGTACAAAAATGGGAAAAATTGACCATGCCTAACCGTTATTGTAGTGTAACAAAATGTAATTTTTCTTTTCTATAACTTCATAAGGCGCAGAAGCAAGCTTCGAAAGCCCCATAAAGTATATAAAATCTTGATCAGTTTCAAATCCGAAATGCACGTAAGCATGTCCGTCAGTTCGTCTCTCCGTCTGCCTAACTGTGTAGTTAGTACCTTTGGAGAACATGATCTCGTTCGCAAAAATTATTATGCAACAAAAACTGTGAGTTTTCCGTGTTTAATTTCCGCGGTTCTTGGTTGTTACTCATAAAGTACAACACATACACATACATATTAATTTGCGTTTTTATTCTATATTATAATAGAAAAGCTCATTTGTGCCCACTAAACCTTACCTTACATATATATATATATATATGTTTTAGG
This sequence comes from Glossina morsitans morsitans, assembly GCA_001077435.1. Taxonomy (NCBI): domain Eukaryota; kingdom Metazoa; phylum Arthropoda; class Insecta; order Diptera; family Glossinidae; genus Glossina; species Glossina morsitans. The sequence continues at coordinate 38,834 of CCAG010003300.1, forward strand.
ATAACGGTATTGGGTATCAAAGATTCGGTCACGTCCGAGTATAATTTTCTTACTTGTTTTCCTTTCAAAAGAATTCCCTTATTCGCTCTTCTTTTCCTGATTCTTCCTGATTTAATGATTAAATCAAATAAAAACCAATTTAATAACTTCTTGTAAAGCTTGAAAGGATTAGATAGACCTATTCTGCACAATTTGGTACAATTAAGGAAAACTCCAATTTCCTCTAACGATTGGAATATTTTGGTTTAAGTATTCGATGAACGCTCTTTGGATCTTCTGCCAGCGAACGATATGAATAAGACTTAAATGTCTTGGGTATTTGTGATCAATTTTCAATCGGAGAGAATTTTGCAAACAAGTCATAAATATATCTTCTCGCAAATTACACTTCTTTGACGAAGATTTTCTTGGTCCCGCCTGCTTAAAAAAGTACGCGAAATTTTTGTTTTAAAACAATTAAAAACACCGCTGTACACCATGATTCATCATTAAATAGCCTACAATAATCTCTCGTTATTTATATAACGACGTTTCAAAATAAGACGTTAAATGGGAAGTGGTCGAAACAGCGGTCTAATCCGAACCGTTTTCAATAGCGTTCATTTTTGGGCCGAAAGACGTCAGTGCGGTAAATATTATCAAAAATACAAGACAGCGGACAGGCGGATGGACAAGCGTAAATAGTTACAAAAATCGATCCTGAATCTATCAGTATAATAAAAGGTGAGTCTATCTCGAGCTCCCTTCTTCCAGGTATTGCGAGCATGCGCAAAAACTTAACATACTCTTCTATCGGAAATATATATATATATATATATATGCATACACATTTTGAATGTCAACGAAACTTGTTTGTTAAAGTTGACTGTTATTAACATTTAAGAGAAGTCTCGTGCCATCCGTCTTGTTACTTGCGTCAGCCTAACGGCGAAAGCCTTTACATTGATATTGAATGAAAGCGCGCATCTTTTTGAAATAAATATGCACCGTTTTATTTGAATAAATCGACTCATCATACATACTATACATATACACACATTACACAAATTATCCATATGTGTATATGTATATATATATATACGTTTAATATATATTTAAAACATATAGTGTTCGATCGATATGTATACATATATATTCATATTCATATATTCATTCATATATTCATATCGATCGCTATACATTGATGCATATTTTGGTAACTACAAAAATTTCCGCAAAATGAAGCAATTGAATGTATATATATATATAATCCATATATAATCAAATACCTATGGATGGTGAGTTTACGTCTGCTTGAAATGATAACATAATGACATAACATTATAAGTGCGAATAACAATTTATGTAATTCGCTCCCAATTAAGTTCAATAGTCTATGACTAATACATAGAGCGTGCCGTACCGTACCGTATTTACTGTCCGCCCTCTTATGGGACCACTTAGAAAAACGAGAATGTACCGCCTCAGATAATTTACCTAATTTGAATATCTATCGCCGAATGTTTCGACACACATATACTAGTTATGTCATTTTATAGCACATAAAAATAAAAATAATAAAAATAGCATTAACAGATATGAAAACTCATGTTTTAATTAATCATTTTGCCTTCGAATATTTATTTACATACAAGTCATAATTTGTGGAGTCATTTTCTTGTAAATAATTCAGCGGCTGTAAACGATTGTTACGGTGTAAATAACTATATTCACTTAAAGTCATGTTCAGACAAAGTAACAGATTTGTATATACATGTGTATATATAATGTGTAAATCATGCATACGCAGCAATTAATCCTTAAACAGTGTCCGGCACGCTACGTTCAGCGAAATGAACAACAGAAATCTACTAATTTCGTTGTTTCGCTTGCGCAGCATAAAAATAGTTGCACTTGACCTTTTCACGCAATCATCTATTTTCTTTACTCGCTCTCTCTCTCTCTCTTTTTTCTCTCTCTCTCTCTCTCTCTCTTTCTCTCTAAGTACAATTAAATAATTGAAACAACCCAAATAAAGATATAAAGGTTGGAATGAAAAATTTATTAAAAAGTGAAAAAGTGTACGGACTTGGAAGTCGAGAAAGAGAAGCTTATTGGACTTTTTCTCATAGCAAGTTAGCGCGTGAGGTTTTATAATGCGACAATGACAATTTAAATGTTGAGTGTCCAAAATTCACTTTAGAATGAAAAGAATTTTCTTCTCTGCTTGTTGCTTACTTACGCCCAATGAATAAAATGAATTGTTAAGTGATAAAAGTCTGATTTTGAATGAACTAAATTGAGTGAGTCACGCTGTCTGAAATTATTGAAGTGTAAGAAAGTAATTCACTTTAACTCGATTAAGTAATCGATAGAAGCCGCTTTCACTTTTCACTTTTAAACTCCTCTAGCAAATACTTGACATAATTTTATATAGCAATAATTGCTACAAAAGGTAGATAGATCGCTAATGGAACTATATTCGATTTTCCCTGTTTACCTCCTTCCCCGTTTATATACACCACCAAAGTCTCCCCAAAGTGCATAATTGAGTTATTGTTGGGCTTGGGGTAGCACTCAGAAAGGCGCATCTTCGATGGGGGATGACTATTCGCGAATCCGTGTGCCAACAACAATTTGTGAAATACGGAAATCAGTAGTGGCGACATCCTAATGTCGTCTTACAATTATATGTAAAACTGCCAGTCGCCAGTCGTTTGCATTTTCACGATTATTTGCACGAGCCATTAGGATAGAAATCCAAAATGTGGCTTACAAGCTTTCTGCGGACGGGAACATATTCAACATAACGACTGTAATATATCTGCACACGCACGCCCACTGCCGACAAAAGACCACACCAGGCATTCCACCAGAACCAGAACGCAAATATTTTTAATTAGCGCCTTATTCCAGTTCGCCAATTAACACTTCCACCTTTTTAATAATGTTGTTTGTTCATCAAATGGATGAATAATGTCTGTCCCTCTTCATTCCTTGTGTTCTAAGTGACCGCCACAATTTTTGAGATATTTTGATGAACTTTCGTACACTGTCACTTTTTTCTCCAAAGACTAGCTCTATCGCAAATGGTTCGGATCAGATCACTTTACCGACTACTTCCCTTATAGCGTCTTATTTTGAAAAGTCGTGATATGAGTAACCTTCAGCCTAAAGCGAAGTGGTGCAAAGTATTTAACCATAGAGTATGGACCATGGCTCATATAATACTCTTGCTTGGTACCTCTGGCCTAAAATAATGAGTGAAAAACATTCATTCTCCATTCTATTTGAATCTTCGGCTTTGAGAAATTCAACAGCAGACCCCTTGAATTTTTCATATAATACATATGTTAGACACATATTTTTGTATTAACCTCTAAAAAAAAAAAATTATAATATATATATATATTACCTATTACATATATATATATATATATTGAATAAATTGTTGCAAATACGTTATGAAGTTGGTTACGAGGAGAAAAAAAAATATTTTTTTTAACATATATATACACACATATATATACATATATATATATATATATATATATATATATATATATATATACCAACTTCATAACGTATTTGCTACAATTTGCTGTTGACAGCTCGACATGGCACATATAAAATTTCTCCACTTAAATAGAAATAATTAATGGAAATATTTGCGATAGTGAGTGCATTAATTTACTTTCAAATTAATTTTTTAATAATACTAAGGATTCCGAATAAATTGAAGTGTCATTAAGCGATGAAAATATCGCGTTACCTTGATCGTCGTACGATTTGTAAACGTAAACATTAGCTCTTCTCGGAGAATTCCTAAATTTTATAGTCTTTGAGGCGCGTAATTGTTTATTTATTTATTTATTTTTTATTTTTTAATTTTTTTCATTGCTCATTAATTTGAATCATGTTTGTTTGCGTTATCGAGAAAATTCCTTTTGCATTTGTATGTGAAGAACACTCAGATTCATGAAAACGTATATGTAAGCAAAAGCAAAGTTCAATGCGCTCTCCCTCTCTCTCTCTC
>CCAG010003301.1:0-29154 GCA_001077435.1 Glossina morsitans morsitans
ATATATATATATATATATATATATATATATATATATATATATATATATATATATATAAAATATATATATAAAAATTGCACATTTAAAAATAAAAAACTTAAATTAAAAAAAAAAAGAGAAGAAAATTTCACTAGTACTGCAAATATTTGTTTGCAAGCACCTGTTAAATACGTGTACACATAGCAATTTAAATCATAGGAAAAGTTCCTAACAATCGTCGTATGTAAATCTCTGGATTTAATAAATTTTTACATTGTAAAGAGAAAAAAAACATTCTTTCATAGATAAATAATTTTCAACTTAATGAACTCTTTTCTGCCTTTCTTACCTAACTCAACTCGGTGTCGCCCGTTGGTTGATACGTCGGGTTTCGCTTTTATTATTACTTACGCGCTTACTAAAGTTTAAGTAGTCACTTGGATGATGGGTATAAAGTTTTCTGCCAGTGAACATTTATTTCAATTAAATTTCAATTACTTTAATGGAATTTATTATACTTATTGTTAAAATAAAGAAAAGAACAAAAAATAATAATAATAGTAAAAAAAAACGAAAAGACAAGAAAAATATTACTATCATACATACATACGTATGTTAAATATGGACGCGTACAAACACCCAGGCACCTATGTTTGTATGTATGTGTTCATATTTTAATTGATACCATTTACAACGGTTTTCTTGCTGCACACACTCGTGCGCACACACACACACAGTCACACTTATATAGATACATTATATATATACATATATATGTACAAATATTTAGTATTTATATACAATGTATCTGTAACAAAACGATTTCGAAAGCGGAAGCGTACGGAATCTAGAAAAAAATGCATTTTCTATTTTACAAGTTGTCTGTCCTCCAGCATACGATATTGAATGTCACCCATCACATCATCAAATCACTGCAAAAGCAATTGCAATTTTTAAACGATTTATCAACAACAACAAATCTGCATTTAAACACATGCCTGCACGTTACCGTATCCACTACTGTTAGTGCATATATTGCACATTCTACACTCAGATCGATATTTTATTTCAATTGTTTCACACAATCATTGGCGGCATATTAAAATTGTTTATTCTCTTGCAAGCCATCCGTTCAGGCATACTTTATAAACGAAACTATATTTCGCTAAATTTCAAATTTTCTGTCTCTCTCTCTCTCTGTCTCTCTCTCTCTCTATTTATCTATCTATCTATCTATGTATCTCTCTCTCGCTCCCTTTATTAAAAACAAAAAAAAGAAGAAAATTGCGAAACAACAATAACGACAACTAAATATTACAGATGTGTTAGGGAAGCATGGAAAACATTTTGTTTTCATCCATCACAGAACGTGTGCTAAATAGTCTGAAAAACATTCAAACCAATAATGCAGATAACGTTAGTTAGTTAGTCTTTGGTTAGTTTTTGTATTGAGTAATCATTGGAGATTAAATATTTTTGCTTTTCCCACACACAGGGTACATATTAACTGATCTAAGATATATTCTGAATCTGGTATTATAGACAATTCCGCTTAGTTATGAGACATTCTGTGTACATCGGAGATTATATAGAATGCGTGAAATGAAAAATTCATTTTCACCTAGTGAAAGTTCAATGTCCTCAGTCTTTCTTCCATATTTTGTTCTCTTCTTTTTTTAAAATGTGTCTCCTATTGTTTCGGAATTGTATGTTGTCACCATATGAATGAGCAATAGTTTAAATACAGCAGCATGCTTACATTTACGTATGTTGTTCGCTTTGAAGTGCTGTCACAAACTCCCCCATCACAAGAAATCTTGTCAATCGTCATATTTAGCATTCAACGGTCAATTAAAAGGATCTCTTAACGAGCAATTTTAGATTTATTGAGTTTTCAAACTTGAAAAGCTCAACATTTTTAGGCGCAGTAACTAAATATTCGATAGAAAAGTTCGCAACATACGCAACTACTAAGCCGACATTTATTTATTCTCCAGTGCATTTTCCTCGAAGCTTAACACGTTTGTTAGCGGCCGTTATCCAATTCTGCTCTCGTTGTTTCTAAAATAGTTTTCAAAAGCGTTTCAACCTGCTTATGGGTTCATTTTACGCAACACGCTTGCAACCGGAGGATGTCCTATTTTATAGAAACCATTACAAATTTAAATATGTCTAAAGCAGGGCGAACGGTGTATACCTCTCTCCATTCGCCTATATATTGGCGAATTAACCCAATAAGCATTTAAGACCTGGTTCTTCTCTCGTTTTAATGCCCCCTAGAAGATCAATGCAAATATTACCTTAATCGACACAGTGGCACGCCCATACATAACAAAACATGTTGAAAGTTTGCAAGCGAACTTAATACGCTACACTTGCTGCACTTAATCAACTGTGCTCTTCAGATTAGTTAATGTACGCGTATAGACGACTGTTGCGCTTAACATCAGCTCGACGTGTCAAAAGAAGTAGAAAATAAAAAAGAAGGAAGAAAGAGACAGCGAGAGAGAGAGAGAGATGTGCAGTAGATGGGGACCGTACCAAAAAAGCCGAATAAAAAAACACATTCGGAAACTTCATTAAAGAAAGATAACTTATTTTATGCGATGGAGAGCGAACGCATACACAAAGTCTTCCCATTAGAATATATATCAAAGCTATACGAAACGGCGAGATAGTTCTCTCCAAACAGAATAAATAATTGAATCTCGAGTGGAAACATGGAGATATTTTTAAAACGTATAGGATTTGATACGAGTCGACGTAGTCCGAATCGCGCCTACTCTTGCGATAAATTGGTTCCTGATTGCTTTCGTTACGCGGACATATTACATCTATTTTCCTGTTTGTTACCATATACTCGGTGGTTGATCCGCTAGCTGAAAACAGTAACGGTAAACAAATACACAAGATTACAACTCTTCGTAAATGTTCGAACTTTTTTCGGAATTGTGTGTTTATTTTTAAAAAAAAAAAGGCTGACTGATATTAGAGAACTCTGCTGAAATCTGAAATTGTTTTTTGTTCACTTCAGTTGGAATTTCACTGAAATCAGAATGAAATTTTTTTTAAATATTGTTACGGAAATCCCAAATCCAGTTCATTCCAACTAATTGATTTGCCCAAATAATAAATTCCCTAGAGAGGGAAAACCCAGGGACACATTCGCGGCGCGTCATCCAGCTGCGGGCGGAGGAGAAAGATTAGCGCAAAAGCTGGTTAACGGATTAAAAATGAAGCCACGAAGTTAGGTAATGATAATATGTTTGTAAAAATGTATATAAATAGACTATCTGCGGAAGGCAGAGTCGGTCGGCCAAGAACTTTTAAGTCGAAAAAGAATATTGGAGTTGAGAAGTCGAGAATATTGCCAAAGTAAAATGTAAGCAAATTGATTGTAAATAAAAGAGTCTCGTAGTGAAAACGCGAGAGTGTATTTCTCTTAAAAAGAATGTCCACGATCTAGTGATAGGAACCGTATCCGAGAAAAGCGAATTTCGTAACAATATTTAGTCATTGGTTTAAATAGTTAGCCTGCTGTTAATCGTTTCCAGTACAATCGCTATCACCTAATAGTTTTGAACACATCTATTGTTGCTTGGGCAGAAGAATTCCTAAACGTTGGTCCCCTGGTTTGTTGCAATGCATTAAGTAAAAGTGATAGGTTGTCCAGGGTTGTTTTAATGCCGTTTAATGGGCTTTACATACATAATTTGCAGGCCGTAGCAGGGGTCAGTGTAGAATTTAATAGGAAGACAATTATTAAAGCGCGGAAGACGAAGCAACCAATAAGAAGAGTGTGCTTTTGTTTGTACGCTTGAAATGATGAATATTCAGAATTCACCACGAACGAAATCGATTCTGTTTTTCCACTCGATCTTGATTATGTAAAGCCTACTACAGGATAGTTATGTCGGCGCTTTGATCAACGATCATGTTCATAAAGAACATGACGAAATAATCAAGTCTTCATACTTAACTGATTGCGAATTAAAATAATTATCGTTGTTATTATCCAAATTTATAGCGCAAGCAATTATCGAAATAATGTGAAACTTTATGAGTATGTACTCATGTCTGTGATGTGAAAACATCATCTTTTTTTTTGTTTAAATTTATTAAATTTTGCTTAATGTTTTTATTTTTATTTTTATTTTCATTTTTAATTTTATATTTATTTTTGTTTTTTTTTCCTCTTTTGTTCTTTTAATGATGTGTAGTTGAAAATTAAATTTTAACAAAGCGGCAAACATGGGCTCATATCTACCAATATAAATACTCATTAATTTCAATTTAATGTCTTTTAAATTTGAAAATTTTAATTACATTAATTATTATGCTAACAACAACAACAACAATAATAACAGCAATAATCATAACAAAATATTTATTTAATCAATTAATCAAACATTGACATCTACGGACAGTTAATTTTATCCACAAACGGATGTGTTCATAATTCGTATTGTATTTCATGTTTGCGTGTATGTTTGCGCATATACGCTGATTGCATTCAGTGGCGGGGCGAAGTGGTTAAATAAATAAATCAATTAACATGAAATCCTTGACAGCACTTCCCCCCTCCCCCTCCCACCAATACCAAAACAGTGCAATATAATTGGCTCTCTCAGCCCATGCTTAGGATACTCACAGTTGGCGAATTTTTAAACTTGATGTTCATGGACCGCCGGTGGGCGGGGGGAGGGAAGATCCTAACAATTTTTACTTACTATTATAAACTAGTAGAAGATCACCGTTATTGGGATGTCCGTACGTGAAGTTGACTTTTAAAAAATCCCTCATCTAGAATTAAGTCCGACAAAAGGTTCGGACATCGATCAAATCGATGTTAGTTATAAGTCAAGTTAATGAATTTGTTTTGTGTTTAAGAAATGAAAAAAGCTTTGCCGGGCTTCTTTAACTTGTAACTGTTGTGGGAAGCGTGCTAGTTTCTGGACTAAGTCTTCACATGCACATGCACAAGCACATGTACAAACACCTTTAAGCCTGAATGATGGGGTAAAATTTTCGTACTAGTGGAGGTAACTAAGTTGAGGTGCTCTCAGAGAATTTCCGAAGTAGTTAAGTTAAAAATGATAGAGACGAAATTAATACACGCCTATATGTGTAGGGTATAAAAATTTGCCAAAGAAATTCAAGTTTGAACAAACGACCGGTTTCGTTCGTGTGTAGATAACGTTAACTGCAATGTAATTAAAGCTGATTTCAATGCACAAAGCTTCGTGGGTGTTACGGCAAGGAGTCAGTCTGTCTAGAAGTTAAATAATTTATTTATTTACCTTTTTTTAATGAATATATTTGTTAACGCAACAACGCCGGACATATGCTTTAAGTTTTAAACTTGTTCATTAAAGTATTTTATGATCGGAATAAACGCTCAACTGCTTCATTCGGATTTTCTTCTTTCTATTCTCTGTTCTTTAATATTAACTTGTACACTTGTGTACTTAACTAGACATAAATATATATAAAATATAAGTAAAACTTTTGTTTTTTGCCATTCAAATGGGTATTTTTTCTTCTGAATAAGAGTGACGCAGTAAAAAGTCTCTAGTCCAAGGCAAGTAAATTTTCATTTCATTTTCATTTAATCCTGTTTGTGTGTTAAGCACAGAAACACAAACTCTTTTCATTCATTTATTCATTGTTGGAGCATCCGCAGTTCGCTTTCTTCTTCTTTTGTGGACATATCAGTCCGGGGATGTCCCTTAATCTTGTAACATGGTGATGGCCAGGAAGAATTGGAGGCGGAGACAGAGGCAGAGAGTGATCGAAGTATGTTAGTTAAGTCGATCGGTAAACAACCGGTTTGTAATGACACTAATTGTGTATCATTCCCGCCACCTGTCGATAGGCAAGGTAGATTGTTTTTTTCATTTGCTTGGTTGGATATACGTAATGCCTAACTTGGGGGAGTAGAGAGTTACGTTTCGAATATCAGGAAAAATGGAAGGGAGGGCAACGGGATAAAGGGATGACACGCGTAGAGAAGAAAAGGACGAAAAAAAGCAGTTTACGGCGCGTTGCAAACAGAAATGGCTGCAATAGGGATTGACGTTTTCGATTATGTTAGCAGACGCGTAAAATATTCCCTCGGATGCTTCACCTTTCTTTGGCCTCTGCAACCGATTGGGAAAATTCCGCACTTCTCTTCTTGCAAAAGATCGCGTATTTAATTCGCAAATTGTACAATGCTTACAATAAATCGTGACGTCACTAGTTGATTAACCAGGTGACTAATCTGTTGCAATACTAAAACGTGTTTCTGTCGTATGTCTAGATAAAATTTTTAATAATTTTCTCAAATTTTGGATTCTTCTCCTGTTTCCATGCTATTCGAGTGTCGGTGTTATTCCAAAGCTTCAAACTTTGTTCAACTACTTATAATTATAAGCCTTATGATCCCATCTTGGTTAATCTTGATTTTTGATATCCTTTTATCATCGAAATTTAACCTTTTCTTTGTTTAACTTCTTAAGCGTATATCAACTTTCCTTAACGTAATTATCTACGTCACCGTTACTAATAAATAATGAAATCCTTCACACACGAGCGCTCTCAGCCAGCACATCTCAAATGATATATATATGTATATATATATATTAAATTATGATTTTTCCTTCATGTCGTTAAGTAAGTTATCGGTTCTTAAGTTTAAGTGGCCAAATTTTTCATTAGTTTAAGGAAAATATCTTAATTATTATATTCACTTGCTTCTGTAGCTTTATTATAAAAATCAGTCTTGCTTATGTTCCATCGATATTTCAGCAAAAAGTTCATCGAGCCTACAGTGAGCGACGGTGAGTGTCCGCAATCGTTTTCTTTTCATTAATATTTTGATTTTCTTAATTATTCTCCCTACTCATGCCCCTCTACTTTTGTCCCGATTCCCTGATATTCGACGGGCAACTCTATATACCCATATGGATTGAGGATAACAATAACAATCCAACTAAACAAACGGCAAGAGAAACATGCCGACCTACCGGAAGGTGACAAGCACGACCATCGAATACCTTTGTTTATACAAACCATATATGCACTAGGTCAATGGGCATCATAGAAGATGGGCGTAAATATTAAATTGTTGTGAAAAATTGAGACCGAGTTGGCCTCGGTAGCAAGAGATTTAATTTCTTAAGTATTTTGAGATGAACATTGGTTCATAATAATGACTTAACCTAAATAAAGGTATGAATTACTACTGGAACACGCCTACACGCCCACAAGAGTTTGCAGGCTTGGCTTTAGTTTAATCATTAGCACTTAAGAGCAGGAAGAGTATAATAAGGTCTTTAAGAAGCAAATCGTGTTTTGATAAATTTGAACCGCATCAGTTCACGTTGTCGGTATCCTCTCATGCAAGGGCTTTCATAAAATGAATTGCCTTGAAATGGAAATGGAGTTATATTTAGTTTTGCTTAGTATTTTATTACGAGAATGAATCAAAAATTCTGTGGAGAGTCTGTGATGCTTTTACTTTTTATGCGTCGATATTGAGTGGCGGATAACTAAGTTTCTTGCGTGTTACAAAGTGTGAAAGTGATCGTTATCTGATTGCTCACTCTCCACTTAGAGCTTTCTGATAATTAATTCGAGATATATCACGGCTTGCAAAGTAGCACGTTTCGACTGGCATAAGCGTTTATTAGCGATCAACCATTTCTTTCTTCGAAATTTAATTTGGGGCCACGAGTAGAAAGCTTATTTATCAAGTTTTAGATTTTCTCTCTCAGTTAGCTATACTTCAATATGCTAAAGCGAGAATCTAAAGCGGAACAAAGAAGACGGACTGCAAGACAGAAGTTTTCTTTATGGAAAACGAGAAATAACTTCAGGAAAGTTCAGGAAAGTACTTTTATTAAAAGCAAAGTCACTTTACTTACTTAAAGTATCGTAAAGTATCGTACACAATCATTTACTTGTCCACTCGTACCCCCTATACGATGCTTGCTCATGATAATCTATGCAAGTTCCCAGTAAACAATCTGCGGTTCGTACGGTGTCATGGTTTAAGTAAGCGCCGGTTAGATGAATTGATATCACGAACTAGGATTTCGAAATTTGAGTGTCACGGACATTGTGGCCTTGGTCCCTGCCTTTGTATATGCATCCATTTTGCGCTTAAGTCACTTACCTCCATCTAATCGCTTGAGAATAATAATAACGAAACAATTCATTATTTCATTAATTAATTTGTTTGTTTATTTATTTCGTTTCCATTATGATGAATGTCGTTCTATTTTCCGAATCTCCCTCTTTCAAATGATTCCTAATAATATTTCTCTTAAATACGCATCGCATAAAAGAAAATATTTGACATTTTTATAAATACTTTTGTGTGTATTTAAAAAAAAAATTGTCGCAAACAATTAAACGGAAATTGTCAACGTATACTAAAATGACTTTAATAGAATCGGCAATAAATTGATTTTTTTATTTACGTGAAAGATAGTAATTCAGACAGACAAGCAGTATTTTATTTACACAATAAAAATTAATCATAATGATAGTAATGACGATGACGGTGATGGCTATGGCTATGGCGATGGCGATGGCGATGGCGATGGCGATGGCGATGGCGATGGCGATGATGTGATGAGAACATCATTCTATCGTTCAATGGCTGGCTACTTAATTGATTATTATTATTTCTTAAGAAAAAAAAAAATTAAAAATAAAAAAAATAAAAAATAAATAAATAAAAACTAATAAATAAATAAATAAATAAATAAATAATATATGTACATGTGTGGATGTATATATATACAAATATAAAAATAAAAACTCAGTCGCGTGCATTCGGTTGCTTGATTTCTTGTTGACATGATATGAGAAATGCGTGACTTTAATTGAAACGAGAAGCGCATTTTATTAAAAATTGATTCACTAAAGTAAATTGTATGCACTTTTTATATTAATTGAGTAAGAAATATGTTATTTTAAATTGTACTATGAACGCAAACAATCATCACAGTGTGTTTGTGTGTGTGTGTGTATGTTGTCAAGTTCTTTAAAGTGTCTGCAAATTTCATAATTGTGTTCGGCCCTTTCTACGTACTCAAGCTCAGGATACCATCAGTTAACCATAATGGCGATCCGCAAAACTTTCAATCCCAAGACCCAAGATCATCAGATATGCCATGAGTATCTAATCAATCATTTCTATTTAACCAATAGTTGTTGTTTTCCACTTAAAAACTCTATTCATTTTTATTCGCATAATTAAAAATAATAAATATTTAAAATTTTGTACAATTTTTCAGCGATGCATTAGAACAACAACACTTGACGATTTACTGAAGAGAACGCGGAAAATACAAGTGCTTTAATTTATAGCCCAGTATTTACATATATGTGGTATTGTAAATAAAAATCTACAAAATGAGTTTTAGCGGGAATTCTCATTCATCCAATGAAAACAATGTTCGAAAATTATCCTTCCTCGGCTTCAATACAAAAAAGGTAAGAAAAGAAACATAACTAACTTATGCTTATGCAAACCGAACCAATTGCTTTCAACTTCTGTTTAAACAAACTAAAGCAAAAGGTAATTACATTTTTTTTGAAGTTTATAAACATTTCAATCGTAGCAGAAGAGTTCTGCTCTCGAGTATGGCTTCTTTACAGAATATCTTACCTCCTTCTTTACTCGCCTTTATTATTCCGTCTATCGGTCCTATGACGACTTTTCTTCGTATTACACTTTTATTTTTGCTCAAAAAAAAAGAAGGAAAAAGTCCCACAGCTCAAGCACATCATTAATGTGACACTATTTGTGTAAAAAAAAAAAAAAAATCTGAACGAAAAGAGTACGTCTCAGTGCAGGCAAATTTCGGTTATATTCGTAAACATATTAGGATAAGCAAACAGCGGTGGGTATCAAAATATTCGATATAAGCTGAAAATGATTTTTCCCTTGTCTTGTTATTAGTATTATTTATTGTCTTAACTTTCTTAAAAAGAATTGACGCACGTTTGCATTTCTTATTTTCATAGACAAAATAAAATCCAAGGTTATATAGAAATATTAGCTGTGAATATCAATTAATTTAATGGAATCATGGGTATTTATTGTAACGTAAACATACTCGTGCTATGATGGAAGAGCGTGAAAACTCTTACAGGGCAACACGCTACTACTACTACCACTACTACTACTACTACTACTACTACTACTACTACTACTACTACTACTAGTACTACTACTAGTTAAAGAAATACAAAGAAGAAAAAATACATAAGGAAGATGAAACCTGCTGTGCTGTCCGACCTCAGTTCAATTCAATTCAATTTTATACGATACGACTCATCGATCTTTAAGGATCGACCGGTACCGGTACCGCTACCCTGCACACGTACTACGTGTACCACGTGTGTGTCACACACACTTACACTTACTCTTGCGATTTTAATAATTTTGGGATCGTTCGAGATGCAATAGAAAATGAATTTAATCTTGACTATGATATCATCCAAGCACATATGCGATCGCTCATTTCTACTAAAAGCTAGCATACTCGTGTGCTATAAGGAATAGATTATTGATTTTGAATATAATTTCCTTTCACTTTAATTACGAGAACACTTACAGAACGCCATTTATGCATTCGTATGCGTGTAAGTAAGTAAGTCTCTTCCAATTTAATATTTATTATTTTTTCAAGGTGGCGTCGTGCACACACTAAAATACAGGAAATCAATATTCGTGGTCAAGGTCACTCACTTATATGCAAACACTTACCTATATTGTCTGTACGGTGGAATAAAAAAAATAAATAAATAAAAATAAATAAAAAAAAAACAGAAGGAGAAAACGAACCTCTCACTAACCAACCAACTGTTGACTTTTATCAACAACAGACACAAACCAAATGGTCTTTGGTCGAACGTATCGATTTTGTATAAAGACATGCACTTGTACTTAAGTACATATATCTGCGGATGCCTATGGCAGACAATAAACTTTTGTAAGCTGCATAAAATATTCAAAACTTATAAGTAACAGGAAAAAAAAGAAAAGAGAAGTATAGCAATAAGCATTTCACGTAAGATAACACCCCAAGAGATACGATTTTGCGTCACTGATTGATTCAAAAGGCTTGTGCCACACCTAAAATTACTCCAAACATTAATCATCCTTTCGATTTTATCTATTTGTATATAATATATTTAAAAACAAAAACTCACTTGTCTTACGCACCGCTTTTCAATCATTGTTCATCGTACAATTGTGATTCTAGAAGTCTAGTGCCTTTTACCTATATACCTGACAATTATATTGCAAGTGCATAATTCAATTCGAGAAAGGGCGAAAGAAAATGTACAAAAACTATTTCTCGTAAATCAATCTTTGCAATCTTTAGTTTATCAATTGACTCTCGGTGAGAATCTTTGACATCCAATTCTTCATATCAGCAAAGTGAAAATTTTTACCTATTTTACTAATTGTGGGCGTGTCAGTTATATTTTTCGGATCAGCCCACACAAACTTGGCTTAGTCATATCGAATAGCAGTGTATCTCTATTTGCGCGACGATTGAGGAGAAATGACCTAACTTGACTTGGTTTGGTAGAATCTCTCTCCTTATCTCTCTCTGATTGAATAAACATATATACACATGATTTCCAAGGTTATTTTCTTCTTTTTTTTTGCCAAGTCAGACCAAAATACTTATGCATGTGGTGCAAAAGTAAACAAAAGACTATAAGGTGGGAGAGTAGTTAAGTGTAAGCGCAAATGTATCGGGAACGCGGTGTCAATTGCGTGTTACCGGAGCGACAAAGCTGCGATATCTCCTTACCCTTTAATCATACAAGTTATAAGTTGCATATGTGTATATAAAAAGACAAGAAAATAAAAAGTTAAGAAGCCAGACGAACCATTGAATTAGCGAAGCAAAATAAAATGCCCGGACTATATAGCCCGCGCGAGCTGCGTTCATGAAAAACTGTTGAGAAAACCGAAGGCTTAAAGATGGCAAAATGTGATTGTACAACGATTTCTCCAGCCAAAAATTCGCTGAAATTCAAGGTCTATCCGGATGTGAATATAGAGTCCTTATTATAACCGTCCGTGAAGGATGTTCCTGAAGAAAGTTTCGCAAATTTGTAACTTATATATACTCGCAACATATTTTCTCTTTATTCAATCAGGGTTACGCTTCCATTGCAGTGAGAGAACGTGTTGAGAAAGCAAGTTGCAATCCGAAAAATGAAATTTTTTTTGTTTCTTATAGACACTAATTTCACATTGGGAAAAATATGCCTTGATTCGGCTGAAAACGTGCTCATCAGATGAACTGAGCAGTTGAAAATTTCCTCTCTACGGCTTCTATTAATTAATATATTATAGTGTATTCGCCAGATCGGCCGAATAACGTGCCTGCAAGTTCGACATATTTAACTGAGCTGCGAATCAATATCGAAATCCGGTTACTTATGATATTTACTTATCGAATTTGTTACAATTACACAAACCAGTTTTCACATAAAAACACTTGGAGAAAAAAAAATCTATTAAATTCCTTTCTTATAGTTTAGTGTGTGTGTGTGTTTTTTTTTTAATTTTATGCATGTATTTGCATTTATCTATCACGCACATGCATTTAAATTCTCATAAATTTCATTACGTACATACTTCAGTGTGAACAGATTTTATATATGTACATATGCATACTTATATGGCCTTGCTTGGCCTTGACCGAGCTCATAAACCAGCCAAATCAACATTAAATTGAGAGATAAAAAAAAAAGACAAAAAAAAAAAAAACAAAAAAAAAGGAAAAAACACAAATAACAGACATTTAAATAATGTAAAACTGTTGTTCTCTTTTCATATTAAAATTGTATATAATATAAGTTCATGTTCATTTGTTTGCCGTCGCCAAAGTTTATGTTATTATAACAGTTTACGTCAAAAGCTTTGCTACAGAAAATTTTTCTATTTTATTGTGTTATTATTATTATTATTTACTTATTTTTTTTATTTATTTATCAAGATCATGCTGTTGCTTTTCTCATTAATTATTCCTTGGAAAGATAATTAAGAGAAGACATCAACCATCAACCAGTTCACGTTCAAATATTGCTTTCAAAAAAGCTGAAATATAAGGTCACTCAAGCGTTCGGGTTTTGTTTTTTTTATTAAAGTTTTTTCAATACAATATTTTTGCAAATAAAAGCAAAATTACAACAACGGAATCGAATATCTTTAACTCGATCAGTTGGTTTGTTCTCTCCTTAACCTAAAAGTTGAGGCAATCCGATAAGCGCTGATCTTGTCTCATTTCTATTACGACGGTAAAGTTAATCATAAAGCACATCGCTAATAAGAGGAAGCACATTGTTTCTCTAAGTCTAAGTTTGCATACGACTGATCGGTCTATTTCAAGTTGACCGCTTTCTTTTTTTTTTTAAGTATTCTCTTTAATATGTAGTTTAGTTCACGATAGAATTTTGATATTTTCCTGCGCAAGCATGCAAAGAAGCTACCGGTAGAGATGCTTGCTTACGTCAAAAATGTTCGAATGTAAATAGCAGAAGAAGAAGAAGAAGAAAGATAGAAAAAAAAAAGTGCAAAAAAGCATAAAACAGCTTTAGAAATATGTTCAGATAACTCTACGAATGATTTTAATGAATTCGTGCGTGTATTTAGCAGAATAACAAGTTGATAGACAATATCTCATGTTCGCTTTATTGTGTAATAAATGCTATGC
This sequence comes from Glossina morsitans morsitans, assembly GCA_001077435.1. Classification (NCBI taxonomy): domain Eukaryota; kingdom Metazoa; phylum Arthropoda; class Insecta; order Diptera; family Glossinidae; genus Glossina; species Glossina morsitans. The sequence continues at coordinate 13,719 of CCAG010003301.1, forward strand.
GGCATTTAACAGTTTCGAAATCATGAGTGTGCGCAGAAAATTGTTCAGATGTATGTGTGAAAAAAGTTCCCGCAATGTTAGGCGGCCATGTGAGCAGGCAGTAATTTTATCATAAAAATGTTAAATGATTTACATAAAACTATATTTGCACAGTAAATATAAGCTGAACCCAGTTAAATATCAATCTAAGCAAACACTTGTCCGAACCATTCATTTTTGATCATGTGAGTTGCAATTAACTTTCAAAAGGAACCATGAAGCTTCATATTCGTAAGGGCTTCATAGACGCATCATCCATCAGACTAACAGCTATTCATTTATTGCTACTAACTGTCGTTTATCTTAACAAACACACACACACACACACACACACACACACACACACACACACACACACACACACACACACACACACACACACACAAACATACACACATATATACAAACGCAAACACAAATAGAATAGATTTCATTGTAACGTGGACAAGAAAAGAGAACTTCATCTTATTAGCTTATAATTATGTTAAAATTGCATTAAAAATGTAGAAGCGCCATAAAGTCTGCAAATTCACGACAGACACTCATGTCAGCACACAATGAAATGTACATTAAAATATTTGTGTCAACTGACAAAAGTGAAAAATAACAGAACCAACATGATTGTTATTACAATACAAAACGCTTAGTCGGTGTCGATACACGTTTCCGCTAAAAAATATATATATGTGTTTGTGCACGTGTGTATGTGTGTTTGTGTGCATGTGTCTGTATATGTGTGCGATTATAGGTACATGTATACAAAAAGTATTCATTGAAATGTTTGCTGGTTGTGGCTGCTGTTCACACACTGTCAAGTGCTAAAAATATATTAAGGCACCTAAAAGTATACTTTCACATAGCGTTAACAGCAAGTCGTGCTTTATCAACGGTCGAGAAATGTGCAAACGCGCATTGCAGAATTATCGAACAACAAATGGAATTAAAAGAAGAAAAGTGCAAATAAATTAAAAAAAAAACAAAAACAAAAAAAAGATTGTTATTAATTTTAAAAATAAATTGTTTTTTCTTTTTTTTTTTTTGTAAATAAATACATATCTGTACATATATATATTTTCAACTTTGAAAAGATTGCGAAGAAATATTAAGAGCATTAAAGATTGGATTGGAGAAGCGGAAGGACACTGAATTGTATATAGAGAAAAGACCTTGAATTCGTTCTTGTTTTACTTGTGTTTGCGTACAATATTTCTTGCCCGCAGTTTTGCAGTTCAATTGATAGTTTGTTGTTGTCTGTTATTATATCGTCGTCATATACACATATATTTGGTAAAATATAATTTTAAGAATCTATAGCAATTAAGTCGAACCCTTCATATCAGATATTCGCGTTTATATCACTTTAACGATATGATTATACTACGTTATATATATATATAAATTTTTTTTTACCTCATTGATTGATGTTTCATAAGAAAATATTAAACATCAAACCATTGCTTACATCTTTCGTTGCGATGACCTTGAGTTTGATATCTTTCATATAGTTGTGCACATTAGTGCTCGATCTACGCGGTACTTATATTCGTCATTGATTTATTATATGTAGGTTTTCTCAATATTATTTTTCCAATTGTTTTTTCCTTTTATTATAAAATAGAAAAAATAACGCGAATACATAATAAAAAGAAAAAACATGCAAGTAAGAACCGGGTATGGAAAATGTATAAATGTCCAAACTATTAACACGGACACTTAAGAAAGTTGTAAGAGAGAATTATTCCTTTTTTTTTAAGATCTCTAGATTTCTTTGTTTGTTTAAAACAAACAAACACACACACACACACGCACACACACACACACAGATAGAGAAAGACACACAGATGTATATACATAGATTTTTAAACATTTATATGAACTTCTCCAAAAAGTTTCGATAGAAAAGTGAGTTCGTTTCGATTTTCCATGCATCAAGTCATTCAAAGAGATCGATATCTGCCACAAAATTCTTCTTCTTGTGATATTCTAATTTATTTATCTCATTTTCGAAGTGATTTTCCGGAAGATGTTGCTACAGATTGTGCTTTATTTGGTAGGAAGAGTCTCTGATCCCCAGAAGAATATTTTGTCTTAAAGAAAGGTGGAGCCAAATTCGGAAGAGGCACACTTTAGTGAAATAGAAGCAGATGTTTTAACAGTTTAGAGAGCAACTCTTTCAACTTGCATGCAGTCAAGTCATTTTCGCGTTCATTGAAAAAAAACAATGATTGACTGTTTAGTTTGTAGCGGTAGTTTTTGCATTCAATTCGTTTATTCATTTCCGGTCAGTATCGTTGCACTGCAGTGGAGTAATAGCAGCAGTCACTTGGCCACAATTCTTTGGCGACCTTGCACACTATGCATGTTATCAAGTGGAGAAATACGGCTACTACCACCGCCACTACTGTTACATCGACTCTGTAGTTTGTTGTTCGCAATAGGCGATCGCGGTAGTAATTACAACTCTCATCTATAATTCCAAACCGATGCACAGAGTCAGAGGGGAAGAGAATGATGAGAAGTTTGATACAAATTTGGTTTAGAAAAAAACTTTCATTTTGATCTGAATTTAATCCTGATCTGAATAAAACCTCTTTCATAATATCGATTTTGCATATTGGTTGTGTTGTTCAATCAATAATGTTTTAAAAACAAGTCGGAAAGATAGTCGCTGCACCTGAAATGCTTGCTTCCCTTCTTTACTTATTCATGCGCGTTTACGTTGAAGCAACGATGCATATAAAAGATTATCGTCACAATACAAAAAATTCGAAAATTTCCTTCATTCAATTCATTTCTAAAGGACGTTTAATCACTCGTGCTTCACACTTTCTTAAGCAATCAAAACACGTTAAGTTTCATAAGCGAACACAATTGAATTTAATTATCTGACAGAGCGATTTGAAGTGAAGGACAGAAGCTGATGAGAACTATACAGTTTTACTGCAAGCAACGTCATCTACTAGAAAAGTCAGTTCGTGAACCTCTTCAATGAATTTGCATCTTTTGTGATCATCAAAATTAGATTAAATGGTTTCGTTTCAATTTTTTTCTCGTTTCTGAACTTTTTCAAAAATTTGCTCAAATTTGTAAATTTTTTTAAAAACTTTCTTTCAAAATTATCAAAATAATTATGTTGATTATTTAAATTTAGAAAACAAAAGAATTAAACTATATTTAGTTTGTGGTGAAAGAAAAACAAACAAATAAATAAATAAAATAAATAAAAAATTAATAAGAAAAGATCAAATATGATAAGGTATACCAAGCAAGAGTATGTGTACAGATGTCTTCGGTGGTTTAACGTGATGGTTGAACCCCACGGTGCCCGATGACGCTCGGGTTAAATTTGTGTAACCGGCGCCCTCCAGAGAGCTACACAGTCCCTATAACCTAGTGGCTTAAACTATGCTAGAGAAATGTACAGATAGGTTTTTTTGTGTATGGCTCAATAAACCCACTCTGGGAAGTGTTGAGGCCTATCAATATCTAAATGACTGCGACAAGCAGCCAATATTATCCATTTTTTTGTGCAATTTTGTGACAGTTTCTAGAACCAAGGAATACAGGCCGGACAGACATTTGTAAATCGTTTGCGACTTCGTTAAAAACGTGCATTTGCATACAGTAGATAGAAGCACATTTAGCAAATCCAACGTAGTTCCCATTGCGGATATAATGAAGTAAAGAAACCAGATTTAAGGAATCCAGAAACCCCATATATATATGTTTGTGTCTCTAGTTTTTGTTTTTTATTTCTCGTTCGGGGCCTAAAAAAAACTATTAAACGCAATAGGCGAACAAACGAACAAACGAACAGAGAAGCAAACGGATGGGCGTGCCAACAAGCCAGTTAGGTACTTGTGTGTAGTTTATGGTGACATTGATGCGTTTTTTTTGCGAATTACAAAAAAAAAAAAAAAACAGAAACGAAAAAAGAGAAATACTTTAAATTAATGCAATGTTTGTTTGTGCGTTAGTTAGGAATAATTTTTCCTTTTTACAACTCGTTTTCGAAAAACATATAAAATTATTTATCTTTTAATAAAAATTATTTGGAAAAAAATTTGTTTAACTAAATCTTAAGTGTTTCGACTCGTTTACGATAAACATCAAATGCAATTCTATGCAATTCTAATTAATTAGTGTGCTTATATTACATACGTCGACATGTACGTATGGATGTGTGTGTACATTTAGCTGTATATTTATAAGACATTTTCTGCTTTCACGTGTAAGCTCGAAAGAAGAGCAAATACACAAACCTGCGTATCAATAGTCCGCACATGTTGCTATATATATATATATGTATATGTATATATATATATATATATATATATATATATATATATAGTATAGACTGTGTCTCTTATTAAATTTCGTTTTGGGAGATTTGATTAATTGGATCGATTTTGGTATTATGTAACCCTATTCACGGAATCCAATATTTAATAATAACAGATGTGAATGAGTAGAACAATATGACAAACGATGATCGATTACTTGTAAGAAAATAATATATATATTTCTTCTTCTTTCTGGATAGAGTGGTTTCTAAAAAACATCATCATCAGATCAGATATATATATATATATATATATATATATATATATATATATATATATGCACATATGTTGGAGTTACAAATCTCTTCTTCTTCTTTTTTTTATCTAAAGGACAATAATTTTTCATTTTCCTTTTCTTTTTCATTGTTTGTTTGTTAAAATTTTACAGTTTCACGGCAATGAAGATCCCGATGAGGTGCTATTGGACTCGGAAATGGAAAAAGTATTCGCCGGTCCGAGTACATTAAAGGAGAAATTCGATGTAACAACATTTCAAGATACAGTCCATCCAATTGGTCCTTTTAAAAATAAAAACTGTATGTTCATCTATACTCAGTACACTTCAGATAATATACCCGTTGAATCGGTTTTTCAATTAATTTTAGCACATCGAAAAAATTTAGCCGGTGATCTTAACATAGAAGAAGATTCCGAATATGAAAATCATAATGAACCGGTAAACGCACAAAACTATGATGACATACCAGAGGATTTCCCATTAGTATCTGAACGTGCTGGTCATGGTGATCATTCTGTAATTTCATTTTTTTTTTCCTTCTTAATTTTCTTTATATGCATATATATCCTCCATGCGAAAGTCAGCATATTTGGAGAGCGAGAGGCTCTATTACTTATAAAAATACGCGCTTTATCCGGTCATCTGCTGCATAGAATCGTTAATTTGTAAAACTTACAATAGAAAGCCAAAGCCAAACCCAAAGCTGACGATTTACGTCAGTGAGTGTAAAAAGCGTTGCGTCTTTAAGCACGCAATGCCCAGGTATTCACTACATACATTCAAATTGTAGTCATATACACTTGTAATTCTTCTACTGGATGAAGTATTTGCTTAAGCTAGCTAATAATATTAACTCAATTCCATAACCAAGTCAACATTGGGAGGGAGAGCATGTACTCCCAAAAATTAGGTAAAACTTTTAATAAATCGGATAACTTTCTCAAACCGACAAATAACCACTTGATTTTTTTCACGGTAGAGCGTGGTGGATATACAAGATTCGTCCCCAGGCGGATATATAATAAATATTGAGATTTTTTTTTATGCAAAATGAAACCTATTTTCACCTTGCAATAGAGATGAAGATAAATGTTCGATCGGATTTTAGAATCTCGCAATGGGCGATTTCCATTCAATATCAACACCGTCTACCCGCATTTATCAAAGGAAAACATTACTGGCTTTGAAGTCGTTTACGGCGATTCCCAATCAGGGTTTTCTGTGACAATTCTCTTCAGTTCATTCTTAAGGAAAGAGTACAAAATTGCTTTGGGGACCGGTCTATGACTTCTTAGTAATGTCGATCTTCTTGAGTTTCATCGGACCTCTTTCGTGATTGTTCGACCAAAGTTCATATTTGCGTATATACGGGCTCGAAATTTTCAAAAATAGAAGATAGCAAACCTTTTTCATTCGACAAAGGACGCGGAACCTGAACACCATAAATTTATTTTCCGATCTCTCCCTAAGGGCATTCTTGCCTTTTTCATAGTAAACTTGCATATTAAAAGGAATTTCTCTTTGAAATTTTTACTCAATTCTGACATGATTGGATTGAAATGAAAAGCTATTTTCATAAGAGGTTATGATTGATATGTACGTAGTCTGTGCAAGTTTCGCCAATATGACGCGAGAATATCTCAATATTTATTCCTAAAACAAATATATTTCAATTTTCAGTTTTTCTTCTTCTTTTTTTTATATTTTAATACCGATGCATTTTGTTGCTCATTTCGTTGAAAATTTTGAAGGATACCTCAGCTGATGAAAAGCATGTGCAGTTTGGTAAAAAAAAAACTTCAGTAGCAAGCTTAAGTTACGATGACCAGCCCAGCGATAATGTACATGAACGCAAGCGAAGAAAAAGGTAAGTGATAGATGCAGATATCATAAACGATTAATATTCCAATTCATCGAGCAGCTTAATTTGACAAAAATATTTTTCATAAGATGGACTTAAGGGCTTGGCTTAGATATTTACACGTACAGAGTACGTCTTATGTCCCTCCATTGAGCCCGGGGAGATCCTAGTGAGACCTTGCAGTGAACATAGACGAGTTTCTCAGTTATGAAACTTGACTTTAATAGTTAGCCAAAAGTTTTGCTTAGCCGGAGAAATTGCTCGTCCACCCAACCGTTTACGATGCAACGTATTTTAATGAAATTAATTAGATGAACAACTTCGATATTTGTTAAAAGCAACTAACGCTTTAAATTATAATTTAATTTTTTATATCCCAGCCGTCATCAGTATTATAGACAACGCAAATTTTCCCATCAAGACAGCGTGGAACCTAAGAAGACCACCGAGGAAAACGGCGATGCTGGCACACATAAGGTTTCAGCACCGGAAGATTCTGCTTTGGAAGTAAGTCATGAATGGGTAAAACTATTTTGGAAATGTTTAAAGTAAAATATAAATCATTCTCTAAATGTTCATTAAATGTAAACGCAAAGCAATTAACTGAAAAGAAATATTGAAAGGAATTATTTACACAAGAACAGAAAGGAAAAAATCTTCTTGTACATTGTCTTTATAAAATTGTCTATTAATTGTTTGGTGTTTGTTTTCGATGTTTTCTTCTTAAATTTAAATTTGTAAATGTGCTATAAATCCATCTCCAAATCTCCCGCTTAAAGGTTCTATCATCGGCCCCACAGGTTATTCAATTATACTTTATTTAAATCCTTATATACTTATATATATATATATATATATGTATATATGTGTATGTATATATACATGTATCATAAAAGAAATTTTATGTAAAACACGAAGAAGAAGAACTAAAACTTTGCCATTCTAATGATATGTATGTGTTCACAGGAAGCCGATCTTAATGAATTAAGATCACATCGGTCAGATGATCCAAGAGCGTTGAGACGCCATAAAATCCACCATTCATCAATTAAATTAAGAGAATTGCCACAAGTTAGCGTGGCTGGCTTGCAGCAGGCAAAAAAAGCTTTTGATCACAGTCCTCATGAGGTATTTGAATATTTATATTGGACTTTACTTCGGTCAGCTTAGAATTGATTTTGTATTTTCTCATCAAGATATTTGTTCAACTTGATGAACTTATAGGTACGGGCGAGGAACGTGAATGGAAAGAGACCGCACGATGGATTAAATATGAGGAAGACGTCCAAGAAGGCTCCGATCGTTGGGGTAAGCCACATGTGGCTTCGTTGTCTTTCCATTCATTATTGAATTTAAGGCGTTGCTTGGAGACCGGCGTTGTCCTATTGGATCTAAATGAAAAAGACTTGCCAGCCGTTGCTTACCGCGTTGTCGAACAAGTTAATATCTAAACTTATATATTTTTTATCAATATCTTCTTTTGCTAATTTATTAATTTAAAAAACAAAAAAAAACAAACAAAACAAAAAAAAAAACAAAAAAACGTTTTTCTTTTTAAGATGGTTGTTGAAGATTTAATCCACGTCAATGATAAGCCGGCCGTTATGCGCTCTTTGCTTTTGCGTCATCGCCATGTCAATGAACATCAAAGTGTTTTACCTTTTACCAAACGAAAATACAATAGCTATACCAGTTTACAGGTGAGCCCCTCTTAATTATAGTCAGTCATCAATTAGTAATGTTCCGTACACATATATGCATACATGCATATACACATAAACACACACACACACACACATACACACACACAAAATCAAACATCTATATGTATATATGTTAACATGCATCTAAATATTCGCAAGTCGTTTCTGCAAAGCTCTTGTTTATTTATGTGTAAACTTAAGGGTACATATCAGATGTACATGCATACATGCATACATGCATACACGCACCATACACATATAGACATATAGTCAAAGGAGAAATTAAAGTGTTCGCTTTAATTGTGGTCGTCATTGTCGCTCACTCATTGTGGTTTCCTTTTATTTTACACATCATTTTCATCGTATGTCGTGTTTGACTCTCCGCTTCATTCATTTATTAGTTGACAATTTATTTTCTTTTCACAGTTAATTGGCTTTAAAGTGACTTTGCTTCTTTCGTAAATTCTTATAAACTTCATATATGATACATTTGTGGAGGGCATATAACTGATTACTTATTTGTTTACTACGAATTGTTGCAAGAGATGTAAAATGAGTTTCCTTTAGAAGTCTCGAATTTGGAAACAATCTGCAAAATTTGTGTTCAAAATTTCACTTTTCTTTATAGTCAAATGCATTCCCTTTCTCTATTCCTTCCCGTAAAGATATGGAAGGAAAGACATACCCCCTCCTCCACATAAAAAACCTAATTGATTATTTGTGCGACCGATCAGTAATTCTATAACTTTTCTTTTTTTCGTTTTTATGTATATAATGAATTAATATGATCAAACTCAATGCACACTTATGCCTACCTACCTACCTAAATACCGACATACATACATACATATATACATATATACATACGTATATACATACATAATACCACTAATTTGTTCATATTCTCACTACAGATAACAATTAAACAACGTTTAAAAAACTATTTACGCCCATTACATTATACACTACACACACACTACACTACACACACACACACACACACACACACACACACAAGAGAAAAAAATAAAATAGATTAAAATAAAAAAAATAAAAAAAACGCAATCATAAAACATGCACAAAACCACAATCGCAAAATTGCACAACCCACACACTTTAAATGGCTTTTTTTCTTCTATTTATAATAAAAACTACGAATATTTGCGATATTTAACAATAATTAACTGGAAAAATTTATAACGAAACAAGTTGCTTTGGATGAATAACGATAGCCAGCATTTGCAACAACGCGCTCGTCTAAATGGTTTAACAGCAGCAGATTCAGCTGCTGCATGTCGAACGCGACGTTCGGTTTGTGAGACTCTCAGCGCACCACCGACAACCATAACGCTCGATTCGAGTTCAACATGCCGTCGCCACTCAACGCTTTCCTATTTGGGTGTAAATGTTATTCTAAGCCCTATTATTCTCTTATTAACTTGTCCTTTTTCTACTTGTAATGCCCCTTTGTTTTCTTTTACTTTTTTCGTCTTTTTTTGTGATATCATTTAACGTTGTACGAATATTTTTGTCCTTCAAATCAATTGCCTTCTATTATTGTTGTTGTTATCATAAATTATTATTAATTTTTGAATAAATCAAACTCTTATTATTGTGCATCAGTTTCCATTCTAGTTAAATCGATGGTCATGTACGTCATGTACTTCCGAGTCGACACTCATATCAGATCTCATTGTTCGATGTAATGCGTTTACTGCATTAAGCAATAGAAATTTGCCGCTTGATTTTCTCTTCGAGAGTTCAAGTACTTTTCATTTAAGAGATCAATTCGCTTATCTGAAAACATCAGTTCATTAACGTTCCTCTTAGGAAGTATGCAAAAATGTGATGTATACAGTCTGTGTAGAGGTCGTTCATTGCATATTTCTATCTCGATATCGATATCGGGGAAGATGACAACAGCTGACTGATGAACATATTTTGATGAGAAAATTGAGATATTCTTCTTAATTCGATGATAATGGTAGCATTAAAAGCATTACTCACCTGAGCGGAAAGCATCTCATCGGCCTTATCCTTAGTTATGCAAATTCTGGTTTGTTGTTGTGTTTGCCTATTTTTAACAATTGAATGCAATTATATGAAAAGTACTGTATTCACTATAAATCCGTTTCATATTGCGTTGAAATTTTAATTTTCATAGCGTGTTTCCTGTAGCTTCAGTTTAAGTAAAACTTAAGTTCAACTTTCTCAATATTATCTATATATTTACTTGCCTATATATCATATATGTATGTATATCTCAATGCATATATATGTATATATATATATAGATTTACGATACAATAGCACGTGTATTTTGGGTTTAGTTGCTCCGCAATACTTTCCATTTTACGTAAAAACCTATATTTGAATGTATTAATCACATATATGTATGTATGTGAATAGCTTTGTTACTATTATTATTATTAAAATTGTTATTTATTTATTTATTTATTTATTTATTTATTTGTTTATTATATTTGTTTGCGCAGAATTTGTCTGGCGATGAGAAGAAGATTAAAATTGTGCCCGCCCTTGAAATTTCCGGTAATAAGAAAAATAATGAATTAAAAATTGATATGAAAGACGACTTATGCACATCGTCGCAAGAGGATTTAAAGAAGTTACAAAACGATACAATACTCAAACGTATACCATTAGGTTCTGAAGCCACAACAGTACTGGTAAGCCTATTGTGCGAATCCTCCTCCTAATAAGAATAATTATAATTTTAAATGATTTAAGGTCGGTGCTGTGGACTTTTTGGAACAACCGACCATAGCATTTATACGTTTAGCTGAGGGTATACCAATGCCAAGTTTGACGGAAGTGCCAATCCCAGTACGTTTTATGTTTATTTTGTTGGGTCCACCTACTCTTGATTTAGATTATCATGAAGTTGGTCGCTCGATAGCCACATTAATGGCCAATGAATCGTTTCATGCTATCGCATATAAGGCCGATGATCGCAAAGATCTTTTATCGGCCATCAATGAATTCTTGGATGATTCGATTGTCTTGCCGCCCGGCAATTGGGATCGTCACGATCTATTGCCATTTGAAGAGTTAAAAGCGAAAAAGGATTGGATACGTTCACGCAAAACCAAAGCATTACAAATAAAGAAAGAGCTTAAGGAAAAAGCGATTAACAAAGAGATTTGCAAAGCTTCGGTAGAGAAAAAATCCGACAAAGACGATGATGGCGGTGATAAGAAGAAAGCAAATCCTTTGGAAAAAACAAATTGCTTTTGGGGTGGTCTACGCAACGATCTCAAACGTCGCCTGCCCATGTACAAGAGCGATATATTAGATGGTCTTAACAGCGAAACTGTAGCAGCTACGGTATTCATGTATTTTGCTTGCCTATCGACAGCTATAACGTTTGGTGGCTTGGCTTCCGATAAGACACACAACTTGATCGGCATATCGGAGACATTGTTAAGCGCCTCCGTAGTCGGTGTAGTGTTTCACTGTCTAGCCGGTCAACCATTAGTAATTATCGGTACAACCGGTCCACTGCTGCTGTTCGATGAAGCCTTAAATAATTTCTGTAAAGAGAACAACATTAACTTTTTGACAATTCGTGCATACATTGGTACATGGCTAGCGATTATTTCCATATTAGTTTCGGCATTTGAAGGTAGTGTTTACGTACGCATGCTGACTCGTTTCACGCAGGAAATATTTTCGGCCCTGATTACTCTAATTTATATTGTGGAGACCATCATGAAATTGGTGTCCGTTTACAAGAGACATCCCTTGTTGGCCGATTACAATTTACCGCCGCCAACCATCATGAACTCAAAAATGATATTAGGAAATGAAAGTGATAGCATTGCTTTAACGCAGGACATGCCACAGGATAATGCCACACTGGGTACATTCGTTACCGAGATGCATTTTACACATGAAGAGCCATTAAATATGCCAAATACAGCATTGTTTTCTACCATACTTACGCTCGGCACCTTCACAATAGCCTATTACCTGAAATTATTTCGTAATTCGCATTTTCTGGGCCGCAACGCAAGACGAGCCTTAGGTGATTTCGGTGTACCGATTGCGATCACGATTTTTGTAACCGTTGACTATTTTATACCGGAAGTTTACACTGAAAAACTTAGTGTGCCCGAGGGTATATCACCCAGCGATCCCGATAGCAGAGGTTGGCTAGTCACGCTGGGATTAATTGAGACGTGGATACCATTTGTTGCTGGCGTTCCGGCTCTCTTAGTCTATATACTCATTTTTATGGAATCGCATATATCCGAATTGATAGTCGATAAGCCGGAACGTGGACTTAAAAAGGGTTCTGGCTTACATCTTGACATTGTCTTGCTATGTTGCTTAAATGCATTCTGCGGCTTTTTCGGGATGCCTTGGCACTGCGCTGCCACAGTGAGATCCGTGGCTCATGTCTCTGCACTGACCATTATGTCCAGGTATGTTAAACGGTCGTTTTGGAAACACTTATTACTAACCGAAATTAAAATTTCCTTTATTCCTGCAGAACCCACGCTCCCGGTGAGTCGCCGCGTATCATCGACGTCAAAGAGCAACGTGTTTCTGGTTTTTGTGTTTCATTAATGATTGGACTTTCTGTTACTATGGCACCTCTATTGCGCCTTATACCGATGGCTGTGTTGTTCGGTGTTTTTCTTTACATGGGAATTGCCTCAATGAGTGGTGTACAATTTTTCGATAGGTATTAACGCTTAAATACTCTTACATACATATATATATGTATATTTCACTTCATTTTCATTTTTCCTCTCTTTTTCTTCGTCTCTCTTTCTCTCTCTCTCTCTTTTACACTCAGAGTAAGACTGTTTTTTATGCCCGTAAAACATTACCCACCCACGCCGTATGTAAAGCGAGTTCCTACTTGGAAAATGCACATGTATACCGTAGTACAAGTTGTTTGTTTGGCAATATTATGGGCTGTGAAGTCATCAAAAATCTCTTTGGCTTTTCCATTCTTTCTAATAATGATGGTGCCCATACGACAAAAGCTGGCAGCTCTCTACAAGCCGCAAGAAATGCAAGCGGTAGGTTTAAACCAAATGAATTTTTTTTCTATCTTTCCTTTTTTATTATATTGAATTATCATATATTTTGTAATATGCAGCAAACTTATAAACGGCATTATAGATAATATTGTGTTTATGCAGGTTGTTCAGTACCGTTAAATCGCAGCTTGGAAAATAGCGAGTAGGACACGTCCTGTGTGAGGGAAAAAACGTTAATTTTTTAAAAATTTTATAATATAATCATGTTGGACTGGGAAACGTGCACAACGCAACACACAAGTGCATTTTTGATTCAAAATTATTCGCATTCTATCTTAAGAGCACGCGGTCCTAAATTACGAGAACGCGGTCCTAAAATTTTTCAAGTTTTTCAATTTCTTCCATATTAAATTTCGCAAAGAATGCAACGAAGGATAGTTCGAAGTCACGCAACTTCTACTGGGGAAGTGTGATAAGGCTTCTCAACTAAATTTCAACAAATTCCATTGACTATTTCATTGATTATAAAAGGCATCGTTTTCAACTTATTAAAGTAGACAAGATTGAACAAATGTTAGTTAAGTAAGTAAAGTCACTAATCGGACCTCATATCACCCTGACTCTTCATCTCTCAAGAAACCGTAGTTCTGGTGATACCTTAGTATCTCCTTTTTCCAAAGCCGTGTTAACAAAATTGTAAAACTTTTGGTTAGAAAGCCGTAAAAAGAACTCTCATTTGCGATTGTCTTGTGTATATCTTCGCGATTGGGAAATATTGAGAAAGATTGAGAACTTTTGGCGAACGGTGTTCTTCAACTTATCTTACTTGACTGCCGAACCAATTATTCGGTGACAACACCAGTAAAAGTACATCACTTTTCAATAACGCGCACTTGCTTTTTGAGCATTTCATAGCGTGTAATGATTACCCGCAAGTGTTTGTCGTCCGCTTTCATATCCGCTCTACAGCACTCATGGTGCGAGGCTATATTAAGTTTGTGCGGATGTATGCAACATTTAGAAGGACATGAAAAAGACCCACCACCTTCTGTTATACCGATAGATTCCGTATCAATTTCTAAATCAATCTAAGCCTTCCTGTTCATCTGTGCGCCTGTCTGTCTATCTTGTTCTCGATCGAAGCATTTTTCGGCCACTCCCCATATAAAGTCTTATTTTGGAAGACCGTTCTATGAATAGCTATGTCATAGCATAGGTTGTGGTAGAGGGTATTCAATGGTGGGCCGCGGTCCACTGTATTTGTCTCCTCCTTTAAAAATGAATCGATTTATATGAGATTCAACAATAAATCGCGATTTATACAAACATCAAGACGAATGCGATACTTTGAATTTCTCTGCTATATCAATATGTGATAGTAGTAAGTAAGTTGACTACTTTCGATCAGCCGCCTCGAATTATTTAGTTATTAGATTATGATCCTCCGCTAACTCAAGTATTAGACAACAACTAGACTTCTCCTTATCGTCCCCATCGCGGACATTAAAAAGTAATTTTTCATCAAACTTCTCGTTAAGATTCGCATTCAAAGGTTTAATTTCTTTAATCCTTTGGCATGCGGGCCGTCTACGCGGGCCTATTAATACCATATACAATAAACTGATGTACTGTTGCCGTATGAGTGGCGTATAAAGCACGTCATCGTCCCAAAAATCGGAACGATCATGAAGCTGGTAAATAGAGATTAGCTTCCTTTAAATTTCGGGTGATCGGGTGAAAGTTTTGATTGAAAAATATAATTTTGAATCGTATTTACAACGCGTGAGAACATGCGTATATATTATATTTTGGTTCATAGAGAAACTTCGACCAAAGCGACAAAAAGTGAAAAATGTATATCTCTCTTGCCAAATCGAATATATTTAATACATATATATATTTTTGTCTCGTGTCTTATATCGAAATATATCGAAAATTGCTCTTTTTAGTTGGATGGTAGTGAAGCTAATGCAGACGAAGATGAACCTGACTTTTATGAAGAAGCAACCATTCCAGCATAAAACCAATTGCACAAAAACGCACTAGTGAATGCTTTTTGCAAATGATCTAAGATACTTAAAAGACAGTAAAGAAGAAAACAAAAAAGAAAAACAATTTATTATGATATATGATATAGTTAGGCATGTATGTACTTGAAATTGGCGCAAATTACATAATTTTATAAGGTGAACAATTTGAGAATTAAAAAACAAAACAAAAAAAAAAAAAAAAAAAAAAAA